>OX328126.1:26941414-26953914 GCA_946811695.1 Gonocerus acuteangulatus
TTGTCACCGCGAGCATTAGATCAGTTTTAAGCCCATGTTTTTCTAGTCAATTCGAATCTAGTTTGTGGAGTCAGTGTATCATGTGTTCTGAGGTCAGGTAGGGTGTTTAGTCGAAAAGCGTTTGCCAATCTGTTTGTCTATACTTTGTACAGCGGTTGTGCAGGTATAGTGTTTTCGTCTGGGTAGATAGTGGTCTTTCGCTATGGATATGTTCCTTTGCTCAGTTTGTGCATTATGTATGATATGGGGCGTTTTGTTGTAGATTTACAGAAAATATCGGCCCTTGCGGATATGCTAATAATTTGGCACCGAATTTAATTTCCCATTCATACTAAAAACACCGATTTACTTTATTTTTCCTTTGGACAGTGTACACCAAGACCTCTTTTGGGAAATCCCCATGAACCTCATATAATCAATTATAAACAGCTGATCTGCAGTAGCCATGATGAATCTTCTCAGCTTATGTTAGACATGACCCAGCTTGCAGGAAGTGCTCTAGGTTTAAGTCTATAAGTTCTTATATTAAGTGGTCCTGAAGGGGCGTCATGTTGACGTTAGACATGTAGAGGAGCAGAAAAGATTATTGAATGATGTTGGGTATTATCTGAGTTGATCTTCTGCTTCATGACTGCAAAGTACTTTTTTTTCTGCGAACAACTTGTTTTGTTGCAACATTAATCGTTATATAACTTCAAGATCTTATGAATGCTCCATCAGGAGTCTAATTTTATCTACACCTCCACTCCAAATTTTTTTTACAACGTACCTAGCTTTATATCATATGGATTTGGTACGACTGATGCATACATGGACGCATTTTTACATATCACTAAGCCCCAACGATTCCACAGCTGCACATATTGTGAATGAAGCCATTAGGAATATGGGATTTCTTAAGAACATTTCAGACTCCTAGGAATTAGAAATTGAGGTAAACCAGTTTTGGACCAATGCGCACTTGCTGTCACGCATTGCTAAGCGAAGCAACGCACCATGAACTGGAGAGAATGGCCCTGTGACATGGCGCAATGTGTTCGCTATTGTTTTCACAATTTTACGAAAAGTTACTTGGTGAAAGTGTTAAATCAGTTTTTTATTTGTTATTTACTATTGGTAACATCATTCTTTCCCCCTTGTAAAAATTCTATTGATGTATATACGTTTTTCATTTATTTTATAATACGTTTTATTTACGAGGGTGATGTACTACACTCATCAGGCTGCTGCACTACACTCATCAGGCTACTGTCCTGCTTTCTTGCTTGTTTATTTAGCAGCTCTCATAATCTGTTATTTTTAAAAGATTAAGTACTCGGTTCTATTACAAGTAAATAAATACATTTCAAACAAAATTTGGAAAGGAATAAACTAAAATTAATTAAATAAATAAAGATAATATAATAAATCAGAAATCCAACTCACATAAACTACGCTATCTTAGCGCGTTTCCGTTCATATTCCTATTGCCATTAGTAAAACAATAGAAGCATTTATTGTTACCTTTTGAACTTTCGTGTTATATTTAATCTACAACTTTGATCTTGGTATCATCTGAAAGGAAAATGAATAGGCTACAACGTTTACATTGAGGTGTTTTTACGTACCATACAAGGCTTGGTTTCAGTGATAAATGGAATTTGTCTACAAAAGGGCGATATTTTTCAGTTTTTTGCGTTTTACGCGCAAACGGTGCGTCGGATCAAAAGATGTCTCAGAATAAATTAGTCTTAAAATTACATTTTCTATCAGAATTCGTCATAAAAAATAATACCTGCCGCCATTGGAAAATCAAGAGTTAGATGCGCTGGAGAATGTTACAAAGTCAACTAAACCTTCAAAAGTAACAACTCTAGGAGGAAAAGGGGGTGGACACATATACTGGGACACCCTGTATATATATATATATATATATATATATATATACATATATATATAAATATATATGTATATATATATATATATTATATATATTATATATATATATATATATATGTATGTATATTTTTTTGTAGCTTATTGTAGGCAACCCTCCCTCGTTCCTACTGCACTCCAGCTTAACATTAATGTGAGCGACGTCGATCTGACAATTTTCGCTTATCGCTCTTCGCTCTTTGCTTGTATCGTATCAGAGGCCTAAGGACTATTGCATGGTCTTGAAAATGGGACTAATCCTCGAAAACCTCTAAAACAAGAGCGGAAATTTTTGGCTTCTTATGTATCATCATGTGTGTAAGGGCTGCCCTCCACCAGTACTTCCTGTACGGTATTTGTAGATGTACTCGTGTTATATCCGTTAGTTTTGCACTTTAAGTACAATTTTACATTCTCTGCTAGCTGGTCGTTTTTTTTTTCTCTGTCATGAAATAATTAATGTAATGTAATTAATGTAGTTTGTCCAATGCTTTATCTCCACTGTATTATTTCTTCTCGTCTAATTGTGCTATTGTTTGAACTGCATTGATAGATAGTACTTTTAATTCCTCTGAGTTTATTGTTTTCCCATGTTTGTTGTTTAGTATCAGTAAAAAATGTTCATGTCTTGCATAGTGAATGCTTTTTGCAGCCATGATATCGACGCTCGTGATATTCGCATGACAGTCAGATCATTCTCATGGAAATATTTTGCTCGTGTAGCTATTGTAAGGCATTGAATATTCCTTTGACTATGAGGTGTGTAGTGTGCTTATTGGTTCAGGAGATTAACAAACTAAGAAAATCAAAAATACAACAAGATACTTATATAATTAAATGTTACCATTCTTAAAGAAACTCACAGAATTGCTTTTAATTCTGTTGAATAAATGATTCAACTTATAAATAAATATTTGTGTACCTTAATTATTATTGCAGCAGATCTAGTGACAAATTATGTTTTAGACCCATTTGTAAGAATATTCAAATCTTCTGATTTTACTCCTTTTATTAATAAAATAATATTTCATGGATTATTTTTTTAAATGTATGTGTTAGGACCTGAAACGAAGACAGTTCACCCAAACAACAACTATAAAATTAAATTATACTTAGCCAAAATTGATATTATAGATTATGTACTCATATGAGTTAATGGAATTAATATTAAAATTCCTGGCCGCAGAAGCTAGATAAACTAAGCATTATCTACAGCAACAGTTTAACTAAAGGCATTTATAGTTAGTTGTTGATTAAGAATTCTATACCTGGAGTAGGATAAACATCCGATCTAAATGTGGATACTGTCGAAATAAATTTTTCCCATTAATTTTAGAGGTTATTTGATGATAGTTGTTAGTATACCAAACTCATTGTTATGTGTGAAAAAAAGACTGCATCTTCAGTCCATTTTTAAAAATTTCGAGTGCGTGAATTTCAATGATGTAGCACAGCTTCACCTCTGTTTTTTTATTAATTAGAAAGGACAAGCCGTTTAGCAAGAACATCGGGATTTACTAGATGGGTTCCAGAATTTATTTATTTCATGTGTTCCGCCTCATTGGCAATCAACACAAAGAACAGCATCCTCTGAACAATTCATTCTAGGAAATCAGCATAGTTTATGTAATTGTATAAAATTTTAACTGTAAAAAACTTTCTGTGTTCTCCGTTAAATTGTACCTAGTATCTATGGAAGTATAATGTTATTTTTAAGTCAACAGTGCTTATTGTCATCAAATAAGATTGTATAGTCCTGTGTTCTTGAGTTAGGTCAGTATAGTGTTGATGTACTGGCTATCAGTGCCTAGGAGTTCCTGCATGTCATTCGGGATGTTGAAGTTGCATCGTCTTTGGCAGTCTGTCAGTATGTGTTTAATCGTAAGTTCTTTGTTACATATACTGCATATAGGTTTATCTCGTCTTGTCATTAAGTATTCGTGAGTTAGACGAGTATGTCCAATCCTTAGTCTAGGAAGAATTATTTCTTCACGTCTGTTATCTCGATGTCTAGAAGGCCATTCGTCAATTGTGTTTTTGATTGTCCGGAGTTTATTGTCAGCTAGTTGTGTCCATATGTAGTTCCAATGTTGTTTTATTGTACGCTTTGTAGTTTTTGTCAGTTATTTGCTGTAAGTCACAAGTGAGATGTTTGACTACATTTTTGCCTCATAATCAGCAATTGAGCTTTTCCCGAGATCCTCATGGCCAGGTAGCCAGTACATGGTTATGTTTCTGTTTAGAGTTTGTGTCTTGTTAAGAATTTCTGTCAGTAGTGGATGGGTTCTGTATCTGTCAGTAAGTGCATTAAAGAGTCAGTAAACAGTACTATGTCCCTATTGTCAGTTTCAGGTATATTATTCAGACCGATGAGGATGCCATGGAGTTCAGCTGTAAAGATACTACAGATATCGTCGATGCAAAAGCAAAGTATCGAATGTGAAAATCACCACTTTCAAGAGTGAAAATACTTTTATTTATTACCTTGCTTTTGGACAGTCAAATAATCTGCAGATTATCCAACCAGACAGTGGTTATATTCCCCTTTCATTGTGTGAACTTAGATTCGAGAGTTTGCCGTCCATCTGACCAACAGCAATCAGCAAAGATTTAAAATGAAAAATGCGTTTTTTCACGTTCGATACTTTGCATTTGTATCGACGATATCATTGATTTTCTTGCTTAATATTAGACCATCTATTACAGCTGCAGCTCCCGCACCCTCATATGATTTAGAAACATCAGTATAGATAAAGAGTTTTCCTAAGTTTTCAATAACAAAGGCTTCATAATTCTTTTTATAAATTCATTTTGAAATATCATTACACTTATTATATTTAGGTAGAATTTAAGGCCCTCGAATTGAAAGCCTGTACTTCTGCTCAGAGGGTCTCCAATAACTCTATTGTAATTTAAGGTATTATAATTCCCTACGATTCCATACACTCTGTGAAATACTTTTTACTATTCTATAATAAACTATACAAATAATACTGTTAAGCATTAAACTCTATTCATATTAATATAATAATCTAAAAACTACACTTTACTTATAGGAGTCTTTTATTATTAGCACCTCTTTCGCAAATTATCTAAACGTACTGGAAATGTTTTCTGCCATCACTAGATCACTTGACCTCTCTGGAGGCCATTCTAAAAAAAAAAAATAGTTTCCTGCTAGCTTGAGTCTTTGCCTTTTGTACACAGGGCAGTGGAGAAGTATGTGTCTTGCATCTTAATCTACATACATCTTAATCTACATACATCTACATACAGCGAGGACCTTCTCTTCTCCTGAAGAAATGAAGCTTAGAGTTGATGTTACCGTCTGTCAAAAACTGTGTGTGTCCTGAAATCCGGTGCCATCCACTTTGCAACCAAGCGTGGTCGAACGTTCTTCCTTTTGTTCCTGCACTACACCGTTGCTGATTGCTGCAATCTTGACTACCTCCAATAGAAGGGAGACAAGATGCTCGGGTCATCAGAGAGAAAATCCTCAATGCTTTTTCTATAAAATATACATTTTGGTTAACATCGGGTAACGGTTGCTAGTATGCGAGACAGCAGACTGCTAGTGACGAGTGTTGGTTCTAGAAAGGCCTGAACATGGAGTGAGGTCGTGACGCCAGCTGACCTTGGTTATCCCCTCCCTTACCCAAGATAGGTTCCCCTTGCGGGAGGTTGCTCCTGTCACTTACACCTAGATGCAACTCACAAACTATTCATTATATAGGGGATCGGATATAATTTGGGTTCCGTTCAAGAAACAAATTATTAATTACCTCTACAGGCTCTTAATTTTACTTCCTTCCAATGCGGCAATAACCAAAAAGAAAGTGCTGAAACCTTTCGAATGAGTTGGATTTATATCCGCCTGTCAACAATGGCGCACATGGTTGACATTGTCTAACATTAGTTAGTTACTGACTCAATAAAATTACTTTGATTTATAATTTAAAATGAATATCCGTCTCAGATAAAAATTATTTCATTTTTAATTAAAATGACTCGTGACCCAAAATATCAACAATTCGTCTTGTAGAGGAGGAAGGTTAATGAATACAACTTCAAATTAACATAATCCTCAATTTATTAAAAACGACCCAACATGTTTTGCATCCACGGAACCTCTTCAGGAGCCCAAAAACTAAGTACAGCCGAATAAAACGCAGTCGAAGCTTCCAATACAATAGCCACTTCATAACTGAAGATCATAGCAACTAACTACATAGCAACAATCCGCTGTGTATGTACTGAACTCTCAAAACTTCAATTTTACAGAAGAGTAAAAAAACGATTTGCAGTTGTATAAAACGCATAATTGAAAAGGGTGTAAGTGACAGAAAACAATAGTATATTGAGTGTATGCATAATTTCATAAGTGCAGTTGCGTCATAATTTCTGTAAAAAATGCTCTTTTTTCTAGAAGACAAATTTTCTGTCTGCTGTTTTGTCGCATTTTCTCTGGCGGTCCTGAGTGGAGCTACGGTTTCATCCGTGCCCCCTTGATATTGTCTATGGACTTATTTCGGTTTGTTACATTTTTGCAGTTACGTCATTGCTCTTCCGGAACGGCGATATGATGATGAGTTCTGACGTAGCCATATTAGCGGAAAAAATGAAACGTAAAATAATAGAAAATATACATATAGGTAGTGAATAAAAAAGGAAACAAGTAGTGAATAAGAAAACATTTAAATAATATATTTTTTGATTTATTAGATTTATTCATAATAATAGGACACTTTCTAATTCACTGACTAATCTTTCTTTGGATAATGGAATTATACGATTGGACTTGTCGATTCTTTAAATCACTGACTACAAACGCAGTTAATTGTTCCTACGTAGATGATCTTCAGTTTTGACGTGGCTATTGTAGCGCAAAGTTCGCGTACGTTCCATTAGTTTTTAGGCTCCTGAAGGGGCAACCGAGGATGCGAAACATTTAGAGCCATTTTTAACAAATTGACAATTATGTTAATATGACACTTTTTTTCATTGACCCTTTGTCCACACAAGAAACAAAAAAAAAAAAAATTAATTTTGCCAGGGGTCTATCTCAGTCAACAAAGATGATTTGATTTATAAAAAATACGTTGCTATTACTCTTTGCATTTTTGTGAATTTCATAGCCTAAATGTAATTTTATTTTTTATATTACTTTAATGGAATTTACTTTTTTTCAGATGCTTGATTCGTGCCCTGGACCATCAGGAGGAAAAAGGGGTTCCTCGGAAGAGCCTGAGGAAGCGGAAAAGAAATTGCTCACAGAAGACGATATAAAGGAGTTTTTCGGCAACGAGTGGCCGTTCAAAAACGAGGACGCTGAGTTCATCGAAGAAATCCACGTGAGTGAAAACAGCGACGAAGAAGAAACCCCCGCCAAACGCCAGAAGACACAGCCAGAATCTTCTGAATCCCAAGAGGCAGGTTGGAACGAAGATCCCCTCGAAACTTTTGTTCCTACGCATTTCCTCGACGGTTCGCCGGGTTCATCCACTTCTGCACCACCGAAAGAACCAGAAAAATCTGGTCCAATGACGTTTTTCGAAATGGTCCTGCCTCCCCCAATAATCGACATTATAGTAACGAGCACCAACCAGAGCGCCGAGGTGCTCAAACTCTTGAAGAAGAAGTCAATCCTTTATTCGTCTTGGAAACCGCTTTCCGAATTGGAGTTCAGGATCTTCCTCGGGCTTCTGTACCACATGGAGGAAGTCAAACTTCCCAGACTCAAAGACTACTGGAATCGCAGTAGGCTCTTCGCTTTTCCAATATTTCAGAACATGATGTCCAGAAACAGGTTCCTTTCCATAATGGGCGCCTTGTCGTTCAACACCATCGTCCCTCCTGTGGAAGAATCTGTCAAAAATAATGACAGACTGTACAGATTGAGGCCACTGATTGAACACTACAATAATATAATAATAGGTTTTCCCTGTCCGGGTAAAATTACGTTTGATGATTCTTTGAAAGCCTTCAAAAACAACCCACTCTTCCAAAGCTATTCCTGGTATAAGAGGATCGGCGTATTCATCCTTTATATGCTCGTCCACAGTTCCTGGGTCATATACAACGACCAATGCGGTCCGGAGAAGATAACGCTACAGAAGTTCAGATTAAAAATAGTGGACGCATTGCTGCCTCAGTTCCCTGTAGAAGATACGCCTTCGATGGCACAAACGGAGAAACCTCACTACATGTGCTACATCGGAATGAACGAAAAGGGAAAGAAAAGGCGAAAGAGGTGTAAATATTGCATGGACGTCAACAACAGAAGGAAGGAATCCTATTTCTGCTGTGTGGGCTGCAACAACCATCCGGGATTTTGCATCGATGGCTGCTTTGCTAAGTTCCATGGCTATCTATAAACATTTTGATATTACTTATCCAGATATGATAAATAATACATGTACATAAGCTGTATATAACTATGTTCATTGAGGAATATTATTTTGTTCAACTTTACTTTGTCGATTATTAAATAACCAATGATTTTTATTTTAATACATTTATGTTTAAGCTATTCTTAATAGATTTTTATATTGTAATTACACTTTATTCTAGTTAATAATTACTAGACCTACATTACCAATTCATCTAGTAGTACTTACAGCTCTTAGCAATTGGTATTATAAAGCTGTAAAATATTACGTTCATTGTATTATTAATAAATAATTATAATTCAAGGACTGGTAATAAATTTTGAGCTGAACCCTTATAGAAAGGTAATAAATGAAGTGCATAAAAAATAGTCCGTACTAGCAGAAACGACGTCATCATAGCGTGTTTCCGTAGTGTGACATCAAATATTTTGCCCTCGAAATTTATCAATCATGAAAATCGTTTAGCTTTTAGTTCTTTAGTGATCACTGTTCTTGCTGATATAGGTTTCCAGGTATACATCATACAGGTCAGAATTATATGAAACCATTTCTATGGCCTTAGCTTTTAACGTTTTCGAGAAAAGTGCATAAAAGAGAATTTTCTTGGGATTTTCTTAAATATCTAAGAAAATCCCAACCGGTTGGGAAATATTTGTAAGTGTAATTTATCTATTAGAAATTTTGATAAAGTTCCCACAAAAAACGTTAATTATGCAATTTTTGATAGAAAGAACTTACTTATAGGTGCTTGTCGAAAGTGACGGTTTCGTTTTTTTATGAATGTTTTTTGTATCAGTTTTTATTTGTTTGTATTTAGCAATAAAATGAATATTTTATTAAAAAAAGGTACGTATGTAAATGAGAAAGAAAGTTGGGAAGGCAGAGTCTGGAATTACCGCTTAGGATACTGTTAGTTTCCTGTGCATAGTGGTTCCTAAATTCTTACTTGTCTTTGAGATTTCATTGGACTAGGTATTTACATTTCTCCTCCTAACCAAAAATTATCTTTTTTTTTGCTATGCTTTCAATGACACTATGGATAAAACTGATACTCGCTTAGATGACAGTTTCCGCTAGTCGGATTTTTTTAGTTTGGACAACAAAATAATAATATACAGGAATTTAAATGCCAAAATTTCAGGAGTGCGAAGGGGGCCGAAAAACGAGGACCAAAAGGCATTTAGAGATTTGCTCTTTTTTGCTTCGTTTTGAAGAACTTCGCAAAACAAGTTTTCACTTTTGTACCTATTTATTTACATTTTTTTAAAAGGAAATACGTTGTAATTGCGAAATGTCATGAATCTACCTTTACAAGAGGAGGAATCAGTAACCAAAGAAATAATATGAAAATCCCAGAGCTATTAGAGGCATTAGGGTTCAGTATGAATTTGATATAAACGTTTGGCTTGCAATTTGGTTTGCCAAATAGAACCAGAACAATTTTTTTAGGTGCAATTTATTAATACATTGCTAGATGTAATGCTTGCGTTTCCACAAGAGGGCAACATAAGGGTTAAATAAATAAGCACAAAAATAAAAACTTGTTTTTAAATTTTCTCCTAAACGAAGCAAAAACGAACAAATCTCTAAATGACATTTTTGTCTTAATTTTTCGGTTCGCTAGTTAAATTCCGGAAGTTTTGCCATTTAAATTCGGGACACCCTGTTTCAGCTGTTTATGTAAATTATAAAAATGAACATCACTTTGACTAATATGCACTATTCCTCAGCGTTCGACTTAATGTGATGTTCGTGTGCCCGGCCAACTGACTTGTTCAGAGGATTAGAAAGAAATTGTGAACAACTAGCGACCACCTGGTCGAAGCACGCCAAGGTAATGCTGCATGTACTGATTAAAGGAACCGCTGCAGGCTGCATACATTTATGCAGTATGCGTGACCGGGTGACGTGGCCAGCTCCGACACGCAAACCCCAACCAGTCGACACTTGTCAAAAATAACTTAGATATAACTCACTTTGCATTAATTACTGGGGATATTAAATGGAGTTTACGTTCCGTCTGTCATTAATACAGATGTCCTGCAAAACAGACTAGCAAAACAAAAAGTCCGACTCGCAGGAACTGCATCATCTTAGCGCGGTTCCTCTTCATAGTTTTTTTTTTTTTTTTTTTTTTTTTTTCCTTTTTTTTACGGCGCATCTACATCTAGGTCATTAGCGCCGACATCCAGGGACATGCAGCGAGGAATTTTACCAGCGAGCCGTGAGATGATAAAATTCCTGCCGGAGGTTGGGAATCGAACCCACTATCTCCCGCTTATGAATCCAAGGTACTAGCCATTAGACCACGGGAAACTCCGGTTCCTGTTCATATCCCTATTGTCATATGAAAAGCTTAGAGTAGAAACAGATCATATTTTCCTCGGCCTTTGTTCAAAGGGTTTTATGGCATTACCTGCTCGGGTCCGCCAGACTCTAGAATCCTCTTCTACCGATACTTCATTTCATACGTTTCTATGAATTGGAAAATATCAAAATGTTTCACATATTCCTGTGTTCTTTTACTATGGTAATAATTCTACAAATAAAATCAATTAAAAAATAAAATAAAAAAAACCAACAGCATGAAGGCAATTGAAAATATTCAAAAGACGTCATCGAATCTCTTTCTCTTGGCAAGCTATATTTCTAACATGAATTGTTTTTCTTATTTTGCCTAATTCGTTTTATTGTAAAATACATTATCCAACTATAAGCAATTAAAAAATAACAAGGAATAAAAACAGATAAAAAGAACAGTTCGAATAAGCGAAATCAATTACTTTAAAGATTTAAGCACTTATTTCTCCGATTGACATCGCCTAATCAAAACTTTCATTAGAACCTTTTTTGTAGAGCATTTAGTAAGCTTTCTAATGGTGTTCTTTCGTTTCCCAAAATTCTCAACCTATTTCGAGATATTAAGGAAAGTATACAAAGTTACCAAAACATTTTATGTCTATTGATAAAATATTTTATTCTAACCCTTCCTTAACTCCAAACGTAACCAAAATTTCAACATATTAGTTTTAATGATAGTAAAACATGCAGAAAATGTTTCAGCTGAATCCCATGATTCTAAGTACCCAAACCAAAAACGGTATTCAAAAACTATTTTTCCAATTTTCTCGAAAACGGTTAAAGCTATCGCCTTGAAAATGGTTTCATTCGTTTTCCTAGCCCAAGAAGCATATAAAACGAGTACTTACAAGCTAATGAACTCAAAAACGTAAGCGTTACGATTTTTTTTGCGCGAATTTTGCCCGAAACGCCATCTTCCCGTGGGCGGATTTTGCTGGTTAACGAACTTGACCTTTCAAATTAGACGAACGATTTTTGTACCAAATTGCATCAAAATCGGACCATCAGGGAAGCCAGAAATCCGCGAACAGACAAATATATATATATATATGTATATAAATATATACATATATATATATATATATATATATATATATATATATATATATATACAAATTTGAACTACCGTTATTTTCGGTCTCTAGGGGTTCTGAAACGCGAAATTTTCTAGTCGGCACTTCCGGATTGTTTCATTGTATCAACCTTATAAGCGGGGTTCCTCCCTAAACCGCGCTAAAATGTCAAAATAGGAAGAAATGTTACAAATAAACACTAACTATGTTTTTAAGGCCCGGAGCACAGTGGGGCGAAACGACATTTCGTTTTTTATAAAAGGCTACAGGCTCTAAATCTTAACCGATTTAATGCACCTTATAGCGCGGTTCCTCCCTCCCCCATAGGGAGCAACCCCGCTTATAAGGTTGATGCAATGAAACAATCCGGAAGTGCCGACAAGAAAATTTCGCGTTTCAGAACCCCTAGAGACCGAAAATAACGGTGGTTCAAATTTGTATATATATATATATATATATATATATATATATATATATATATGTATATATTTATATATATATATATATATATATATATATATATATATATATATATATATATTTGTCTGTTCGCTCATTTCTGGCTTCCCTGATGGTCCGATTTTGATGAAATTTGGTACAAAAATCAGTCGTCCAATTTGAAAGGTCAAGTTCGTTAACCAGCAAAATCCGCCCACTGGAAGATGGCGTTTGGGGCGAAATTCGCGCAGAAAAAATCGTAACGCTTACGTTTTTGAGTTCATAAGCTTGTAAGTACTCTTTTTATAGGCTTCTTGGGCTAGGA
>OX328126.1:26958914-27048914 GCA_946811695.1 Gonocerus acuteangulatus
CACTGTGCAATGGTCGCGAGTGTTAAGCCGTTAACACTCCGTGTCAAGGGATGTTGGTTCAATTCATACCAAGAAGGAGTATGTAGTGGAATTGGTATGATGCTAGGTGAGGTAGTGGTATTTGGAATGTTGTATTTAAGGAAGTGTGTTGTTTACAGGGCAATGACCTATACAAAGGGGCGTCTGCTTGATACCTACCTATTAATGACCTAGTAGGGGAGAGCCGGGCTTGTAGAGTTTTGTTTTTACGAAGGTAGGATTCGCCAGGGTTCGGTTGTCGTGTCTTAATCCTAGAACGACACACTGGGGTGTCACACACCCCAGGAATGTTTAAATATTGATTAATTCCTGTGTGTGTAGCTCTATAGCCAAATCCCGCCATGTAAATAACCGTCATGCATAACATAATCGATTCTAATCATTATCTGCCATGTGACAGTCTTTTTTTGCTATTTGTAGTAATCTAAAGTAGTCTTTGGGTACCTCACACCCCAGTGTGTCGTTTGAGTAAGTGTTCTGGGTATCTCACACCCCAGTGTGTCGTTAGTGTAACTGTTCGACAGCCTACTAGAAGTGGCAGAAAAAAACAAAATAATATAGTAAGACATTTATTTGGGTTTAAGGGCCCTGCTAAGGATATTTCCAACCATTCGGAGAGAGATACCTCTTATTTTCATCAGATATTATCTGTGAAATAACTAATTGTAAAAACGATGAAATTCTTAGAAGGCGGGACGCGATCAATTTTGTTCAGACATATAAAAAAGATACTGATCAGGTAGAGATACGGACATTTATTGGATTGTTATATATTTCAGTAGAGAATAAATCCCGTAAAGTCTTATTAGAAGAGTTTTCTATAAAAAGTGGGCCATCCTTTATTTTGACTTCATGCCCATGAATAGGTTCAGCTTCCTCTCATACTGCTGGAGATTAGACGATAAACTGACAAGACAAGATAGGAAGCCTAATGACAAAATGGCACCTATTAGAGACATATGGGAAATTTTTATGAACAATTTTGAAAAATATTATACCCCTTTTGAAATGGTTCTTTTGATAAGCAATTGTTGGCCTTTAGAGGCAAGAAAAACATGAAAGGAGTTCGTTTTGTGAAAGGGTAAAGGATAGAAAGACGAAACTTACATGTCTGCACTGAAAGAGAGCTATTTGCAACGAACACAAGCCAGCAATATGTCTGCAGTGTAGTGAGTGACAGAGGTACCTTCAGGGCCATCATTATGTATTTTATTACTATATAATTCAAAAAATGACTTTTCTGCCACGTTTTATGAATCTTTTACTTAATATTTTTATGTGTTTAAGAGTCATACGAATTATGTTGTTATTTAGGAAGAAAATTGATTTTTTTTTATTTTGCAGCTAGTTGGATCGTTAAATTTTACATTAACGAGATTTTTGGAAATATATCTCAACATAATCCATTTTGAAATGATTTATTTTTGTTTCCTAGACTACTTAGATATTTTAAAATCTACTATATATTTGTCAAATACCACTCACTCACTCACTCACTCACTCATCTATCAACGCCCAGCCCAAACCGCTCGACAGAAAATTTTGAAATTTTGCATGGACACTCCCTATATAACGTAGACACTCGCTAAGAAAGGATTTTTTGATATTCGAATTTTTAAGCATTTTTAGGGGGGTTTAAAGTTTGAGTTGGTTAGAGAAGGCAAGCCTAGGTAGCATGTGTTGCTAGGACGATAAAGAACAGCTGTTACCGTACATTATCTATTTCATAGTTTTATTTCTAATTGAGGTTAATTTCAACTATGATGGCAGACCTTGAATTACTAGAAATTAACTGTCCCTCATAGAGTTTTAATTGCGTTTATTTTCTGCCTGCCCCCGTCAGATAGGCGTGCCATATTTTTGGAGAGTTTGGGGGGGGAATAAAAAGAGTACAAATTATAAGTAAAATGGTTGGTGAGTTTTAAGCCTAGCAACTAACGGGAAGGGGGAATCCTAAACTTTTAGTCTACCCAAACCTTAAAAATAAGAACGGAACTTTTTTTACTACTTGATTTTCTTAAAAAAATCTCTCAGCCAAATAGTAGTGTCTGGCTGCTGGCAGCGCGCTGTGCAGGTAGTTCCAGCGTTTTACAGTTAGATTCTTCTGATTTCTTTGACACTGTGAGCAGTAGTAAAAATGTTGATTGTAGAAAAGTAACCGATTTAAAAAAGATTCTTATAAACATGAATTCATTACTTTTTACATCTTACAGCCTCTTCCGGGACATTGATAAAACTGGGCGGGACACCGAAACAATTGTAAAATACCGGGACAGTCCCGGTCAAACCGTGATGTATGGCATATCCTTAGGTTTTCCAGGCGAGGTAATAATATCCGGAACCCTTGCACAGTCTCCTCGCCTATAACCTTGGTAATACTCGTAAATATATTGGGTGTTACCATATGACTTCTTGGAAACATAAACTTTTAAATTTTAACGCCCATTGAATAAAATATAGTATGACGGGAACCGTGCTGTAATAAACTGCACAGAATTGTATAGTAACGTAATTTTAATGAAACATTATTTAACGCAATAAAATAACTACTAATCTGCCGTGACGAAGCACGGGTATTCAGCTAGTACATTATAAGCATTGCAGGTCTTATCACTTATATTTTACATCAATTTATATGTTGGGGTGTACCACACCCCAGTGTGTCAGATTAAGTCGACTTTTAGAAGTGTGTCATTCTAGGGTTAATAAAACTTAATTTTTTGTGATAAAATGATTTTATTATTTGTTGACATTTTGGCTTAAAATTCAAGCCTTTATCAGAGGGATGATAAGAAGAACCATGTCTCATGGATGTGTAATCATTTTTTATCGGATCATAAAGGCTTGAATTTTAAACCGAAATGTCGACTAATAATAAAATCATTTCCTTAAATTATGTGTAATCATTATTGATTATAATCAATAATGATTACACATCCGTGAGCCATAGTTCTCCTTCTTCTCATCACCCTGATGAATTTCAAGCCCAATTCCCTTCTACGTCAACAATAATATCATCCACCGAGACCTCGAAATTCATTGTCATATTATGCATAGAACCTATATTGTAAATAGAAACTGTTGCGATTATATATAGTCATATTGTACATAGGAACTATTTTCTTCGTTTCCTTTATAATTATAAGTTTTTCTTAAAAATGTATTGTTTTTTACTAGTTAATTTTACTTTTAGCTGTATGTTATTCACAAACTTAATTGTATAATTAGATTAAAACACACAACAATGTAATTGGATTTGTAATTATGTAATATTGTAACTATTTTGTTGTTGTTATGTATTTCTATTTTATATGTGTACCTGGGCGAAACGCTGTCAATGCGGGGTGCTCATAAATAAATTATAAAAAAAAAAAAAAAAAAAGAATTTCAAGCCGTAACGTCTGCAAATAATAAACTCAGTTTCTTATAAAAGATTTAGTTTTATTAAGATACCACGACCAAACCCTGCCAAATTCTACCTTCACATCACCAACGGTCAACAATCTCCTCTCGATGACTTTGTTTTTTTCTTATTTTCTGGGGTGTTGGTTTTTAAAATCAGTCAAAACATACATATTTCGGATACATATCGTACTAGTATTTCTAAAGTGACACAACTCAAAAATCAATTCAATTAATAATTTTTCAGTTATGACTATGAAAGACTTGGTAAATATCTCTTTGTCAACCATTAAGACTGTCTGTACCTACCTTCAGAGCTTGCACACAAGAGAGCTCTAGTGTCACTCTTGCTGTCTTAATGCTATTCCCTCTACATAGGCAAGAGTGACACGTTTTCAGTGGAGTTTTATTTTGAGTGAATAAATGAATAAGAGCATTTATTTAGCCACAAAAATATACATGCAAAAACAAACAAGCTTAATGCCTAAGACAGTGGGTCTAACCCGTCTGCGAGGTTGTAGCAAGTACTACTAGGATCATGCTAAGCTAAGTAACAGCACAACACCATTACCATTGTGATCAAAGCAAGCTCCTAATAAACAATACCAAGCATTAAATAAAATAACAAGCAGTGTAAACAATATACCAAGCATTTAATAAAATAACAAGCAGTACTGCCAAATCAAAGAAAAGAACATGCTAAAATCAAACAAATTCTAAAGTTATTAAAATTAAATATATAGTACAATACAAAAAACTTTAATATATATATTATATTAACCAACATATACGTTGGTCTGAAAATATATAATAAAAAATAACTAGATAAATAACAACATGCAATTAAAACTATATCACGCTTTCAATCAACAAGAATAACAAAAACAAATTACTAAAGCTATATATTTTAACAGGACATAATCATGCTTTTATTTTATAACGCCTTTTGATTTTGAGTGTTGTCACTTTAGAAATACTAGTGCGATATCTTGGTCACAAAACCTAGAAAGTATCTCTTCGATATTTATCTATCGCAGATTCCCTCCACCTGTTCCACCTATGCCAATTTACCCCACCAACGAGCATAGTTAGCATAGGAGTTGTGTAAGTTTCCATATGTATTTGTTTATTCACTTTTTCATGAGCAGTAACTACTAACAGCCTCAACAACATTCATATTAATTGTAAAGTAAGTATCAAAAGATCACCGCAAAGAAGTGTTCTCGTAGTAGTCCGATTCAATGTGAAAATCCATTCTAAGGCTGTCCTCAGATTCTCCATAGGTGGTCGTCTTGTCATCATCTGTCATAGTTTCTTTCCCCGAGCTCTTTACTTTTTTTGTCTCAAGAATATTATGGAGTATTTTTTGATTTGGTCTGATTGTTGTTTCAACAAACTGGTTTTTCACAGGTGAATTAGGCCATGTAAGGGTAAGTTGGCCTGCCTACTAGCCCCTTTTCAGAATTGAAAACTAGCCCTACCGGTCAATTCAACTACGAAAACAAACAAAGGAAAACTAGGAAACGAAAAACCTGCTTGGGAGAAGTGGACATACATAATACTTCTTCGGATAATGCATCAAACCTGTCCCCACATCATTTTACCATCTTACTACAACAAAATGTTTGTAAAACTTTACTTTATTCTTTGGAAATCAATTTTTTATTCTTCTTGCTTCCCATACGCGAAAAATAATAATACTCTAGATTATTTAGAAGAAGAGGAATCTTCCGAACACTACTTTCAGGCATGACAGTAATAATACTCTAGATTATTTAGAAGAAGAGTAATCCTCTGAACACTACTTTCAGGCACGACAGTAATAATACTCTAGATTATTTAGAAGAAGAGGAATCTTCCGAACACTACTTTCAGGCACGACAGTAATAATACACTAGATTATTTAGAAGAAGAGTAATCCTCTGAACACTACTTTCAGTAACGACAGTAATAATACTCTAGATTATTTAGAAGAAGAGTAATCCTCTGAACACTACTTTCAGGCACGACAGTAATAATACTCTGGATTATTTAGAAGAAGAGGAATCTTCCGAACACTACTTTCAGGCACGACAGTAATAATACTCTAGATTATTTAGAAGAAGAGGAATCTTCCGAACACTAGTTTCAGGCACGACAGTAATAATACTCCAGATTATTTAGAAGAAGTGGAATCTTCCGAACACTACTTTCAGGCACGACAACAAACTATGGAATTATTAAGCAGCACATTATTTGTAACTTGTAACTCTCACTAAGCGGGTTCCGTGACAAGTACTAGTTCACAAGTTGGAGTGGAAGTAAACTCAGCAGTAGCAAGAAATTCGTTCAGGAATGAAACATTTTCCCCATGCTTTGTTCAAAATGATTTTTAAAACATTACTAAATTTTGAAACAACTCAAATATTCAGGATTCCATAGCCAATGTACTGAGGTTGAAGAATGCTATTGCTAAATAATACGTATTTTGGGATTGAGGTACATTCAAATTCTTGATAGAACTAACATTAAACTGGAGTAGTAAGAGCCTACTAAACCTACTATTGTTAGAACTATAGTAGCACTGAAGCTGATTAAAGATTGAACATAGTTTCCCGGATTGAAGGCTATTCGATATTTTTAATTAACTATTTTTACTTCTTCTTTTATTTAGGCACTTTTTTTTACAAATCAATTCACACTATTTATGACAATATTACTAAATATTTAACAAATTATTATAAAATAATAAGAAACATGAAAATAATGTAAAAAGCACAGTCTACTAAAAACATAAATTAAAATCAATATAATAATAGTGTAGCCAAAAATTAGTCCCTGATATTCCTTACAAGTCTTTCAGGATTCTCTGGTCTTTGCAGCCTCGAATACACCTATAAAACTATTGAGAGACAGAAGGAAAAACGTATACACACTCTGCCATTTTATATTTCAAACGCTGCATGGGATTTTCTTGGTTGTTTCCTACGGATTGTTTAAATCATGAAACCGAAAAAAATACTCTAAACATTCCATCAAGACTACATTTTTTAATACATTTAAAGTAAGCATAATGTATAAAATACTTACCTGGAAAGTTGATATTTTTATATCAAATCAGAAATTGAATTCTTGAATTAAATAGTATATAATGTTTTTTCAATGAATAATAAAACCTCTAATGATTGTTGATACAAGGATTAACACATTAAGGAGTATATGGATATTTGCGAGAAGGATCTACATAAGCCATTGGAGTCTGAGTGAGCATACATAAATGAAAGGCCTGTAGGAGTATGGAGAGAGAGGGAACAGCTGATTAGCAGGGCAGAACAATCAGGTCTGATCGATGCCCTCAATAGAATATTAATTATAGTAATAGTTAGTGATTAAGGGCTTCTGACAGTATGGAGTACATTAGCCCTCAATCCGAGTACCTAACTTCAATCTTCAATCATTTTCAGTACTACTATAGTTTTCAACTAAGGTAGGTTTACTAGGCCCTACAGTTTGCTTTTAATTTTCTCAAGAATTTGACCAGAAAAAAACATATTTTGATCAGCTGCATGGAATCTTTTAGCCATTTCTGTCCAATAAGTACAGTTTTCTTGCAAAATATGAGCGCTGGGAACATAAAAAATAAAAATATATACAAAAACTACCTGATATATTGGGTACAAGCTAAAACAAATTGTCAATTCAACATAAAACGCTTAAAAAATGATTCTGTTTTCTTTGGGGATCTCTGATTCTTCAATCCTATTCATCCCCTTTCTCCCCTACCGCCTGTCGTTCATTTAGTATCATTCCTGATATGACAAAATATGAAAGTGACAAAACCTAAGCAAATCTTAAGATTGACAACCTGGAATTAAATACCGATTTCTTCGTTTTACGCTGGTTAATGAAACAAGAGACACGCATTAAAAAAAAAAAAAAAAACAAAAAAAAAAAAACACTTTTGCTTAAAAACTAGACTTGATTTTTTTAAGTCAATCGTACAGTACGACGTCAAATAAGATTATATCGTCCAGCATTTCTGAGGTAGGTCAGTAGAGTGGTATATTTATTAAATTATTGTTTGTAAAACTCAATAGATAATTATATGTAAATGTAATTATAATTTTAAAAATTTCCCTGGAACATTATAAGCAAGTTAAAGTCGTAAATAACATAAGTTAATACCCCGCTACTTTAGTAATCCATAATAGAAGTCTATTTTCTCTTTTAGGGGAATCATTTTTTTTTCTTTCTTTCTTCTTCTTCTTCTTCTTTCTCCAATTCGTTTTAATAATTCAGCTGGCTTATTTTCTCTGGCGGAGAATATTTCTTTCATCCAGTCGGGGCTTGGCAATACTCTCTTCGTCCTAATTGTCTTGCTCCTTGAATGCAGGAATTGGGAGAGCCCAAGATTAAATGGAGAAACCAATTTCGTGATAGCCATGTTTTTTCTACTACTCAGCGGAATTGAGTTAGCCCGCGGGAAGCCAATTTATTTAACCAGTTACGACAATTATCGCGCTCTTATTGAGTGCTTAGAACGCAAAGTTTTTGTGGGGTTTTATGCTGTCTCCCTATCATAAGGGTGCAATCATCCCTACTTAACATGATTCTTCTTTTAGCGCGGTTCCACCCTCCCTCCATAGGGAGAATACCCGCTTATGTGGTTGACCTCATGACGCAATCCGGAAGGGCCGACTAAAAACTTTCATGTTTCAGGACCCGTAGATAACGAAAACAACGGTGGTTCAAATTTATTATTATACGTGTATATACACAGAACTACAGAAATAAATATATAATATATAAACAGGGTGTCCCAAATAAGACGGCTCAAACTAATTTTGCGGCCAAACGGTTGGTCTGAGAAAAAAATGTCAAAGGTAAAAGTTCTAGGGCTTGGCCTAAGCTTTCTAAATATGTCGACTATTTACCATATTTAACGCGCATGTGCGCTCGGCGCTAGATGAAATGTTGGGGTTTGCATAATAGGGGTCCTATTATTATGCAGATCGTTTTAAAGGAAATTAAGAAACAAACCTTTTGCTGCAAACCGCACTTCGATATCTTTAAAATCAAATGAGTTTCGTGAGATTCAAATTATATTGTTTTAAATTAAAAAGATTTTTTGGAGGCACTTACAGAGGTCGGTTATTAATGTGTGTTACATGACTTCGAGGTATTTTTTCCTCAACATTCTGAAAAAAATATGGCCGATCCTCTAAAAGAAATATTTTTCCTAATATCATTGAAAATCTTTTTTCTTTTTTAAGTATTTAGTCTTTAGGGATTAACTAAGCGAAATCTGATCATACATGTTATCTATCTAATCCTTTGGATCCGATATTCCTTATTGGATTATGGTTCTTTATTTTGCTTTTGTTCATTATCAGTGTAATATTCACTTTCAACTATAAAGTTCATTTTTTTCTCAGATCAACCGTTTGGCTACAAAATTAGTTTCAGCCGTCTTATTTGTGACACCCTGTTTGTGTGTATATATATATATATATATATATATATATATATATATATATATATATGTTGTATGTTCGCGCTGTAGCTGCAGATTTTGATCATGGTCCGATATTGATGAAATTTGAAACAAAAATCTTTCGCCTAATGTGAAAAGTCAAGTTCGCGGAGCCAAATTCGCGCGAAAAAAATCGAAGGATCTTGAAAAGTTGTGTTTGACTCCCATTCCAGACCCCGTTCTTTACCTGTTGTATGATTCCTAGCGACACCCATATTTGATGTTGTATGAAACATTTAGACGCATCTTAACATTTTTATGTACATGTCTATTATTTACCTATGTATGTATGGCGAGGGCAACATTAGTTAGATTTAAAATTAATAAGTGTATGACAAGGGCACAAGGGCTTTTCCAAATAATCATCAGACTAGAAGGCATTATAAAGTTATAAAAAATAAAATACCAACACGATAAAATGTAGAAAGAATAATAAAACATAGTTCGTGGCCTCGCGTCCACCACCATTGACGGTGCCAAGTCAAAATTCACTTATAAAACGTATCGATATCCCCAAAAAAACTAACTTTGAAAAAAAGATCCCAAGTTCCAGGTCCCTTCTAAAAAAAATTTGCAAATGAAAAATAATACCCTAAAATAATACCTTGTCACGTTTTTGTGGAGTGTCAACTTGGCCAGTTTTCGTAACTTGCATACGGCTGTGGCCGCTTTAAATAAACTTTCAAACCCGATCGTTTTGAGACATCAAAGAGTTTATTATAACCCTGAATCTTTACCTTAAGTGCCTGCATCTTTAAATACCAGACATTTTATAATAAATCCGATCGTTATAGTGGCCATCATTTAACGAAAACTAGCCAAGTTGGAATTTTACAAATATGTGAAAGGGTATTATTAAGTCCAATACTATATCATAACTTGGAATTGCACAAATAAGTGAGAGGGTATTATTAGGTCCAATACTACATCATAACTTGGAATTACACAAATAAGTGAGAGGGTATTATTAGGTCCAATACTATGTCATAACTTGGAATTGCACAAATATGTGAGAGGGTATTATTAGGTCCAATACTATATCATAACTTGGAATTGCACAAATAAGTGAGAGGGTATTATTAGGTCCAATACTATATCATAACTTGGAATTGCACAAATAAGTGAGAGGGTATTATTAGGTCCAATACTACATCATAACTTGGAATTGCACAAATATGTGAGAGGGTATTATTAGGTCCAATACTATATCATAACTTGGAATTACACAAATAAGTGAGAGAGTATTATTATGTCCAATACTATGTCATAACTTGGAATTGCACAAATAAGTGAGATGGTATTATTAGGTCCAATACTATATCATAACTTGGAATTGCTCAAATATGTGAGAGGGTATTATTAGGTCCAATACTATATCATAACTTGGAATTACACAAATAAGTGAGAGGGTATTATTAGGTCCAATACTATGTCATAACTTGGAATTGCACAAATAAGTGAGAGGGTATTATTAGGTCCAATACTACATCATAACTTGGAATTGCACAAATATGTGAGAGGGTATTATTAGGTCCAATACTATATCATAACTTGGAATTACACAAATAAGTGAGAGAGTATTATTATGTCCAATACTATGTCATAACTTGGAATTGCACAAATAAGTGAGATGGTATTATTAGGTCCAATACTATATCATAACTTGGAATTGCACAAATATGTGAGAGGGTATTATTAGGTCCAATACTATATCATAACTTGGAATTGCACAAATAAGTGAGAGGGTATTATTAGGTCCAATACTATATCATAACTTGGAATTGCACAAATAAGTGAGAGGGTATTATTAGGTCCAATACTACATCATAACTTGGAATTGCACAAATATGTGAGAGGGTATTATTAGGTCCAATACTATATCATAACTTGGAATTACACAAATAAGTGAGAGAGTATTATTATGTCCAATACTATGTCATAACTTGGAATTGCACAAATAAGTGAGATGGTATTATTAGGTCCAATACTATATCATAACTTGGAATTGCACAAATATGTGAGAGGGTATTATTAGGTCCAATACTATATCATAACTTGGAATTACACAAATAAGTGAGAGGGTATTATTAGGTCCAATACTATGTCATAACTTGGAATTGCACAAATAAGTGAGAGGGTATTATTAGGTCCAATACTACATCATAACTTGGAATTGCACAAATATGTGAGAGGGTATTATTAGGTCCAATACTATATCATAACTTGGAATTACACAAATAAGTGAGAGAGTATTATTATGTCCAATACTATGTCATAACTTGGAATTGCACAAATAAGTGAGATGGTATTATTAGGTCCAATACTATATCATAACTTGGAATTGCACAAATAAGTGAGAGGGTATTATTAGATGCTTGACAAGGTATTAGGATCCTAAAATTTGGATGAATGCTTTGATATCATAACTTTCAGAGGTCGATAAAGTTGGCCTCTTTATTCAACGCTAGTTTTTTTTTTGGGGTGATTGACCTTACTACTCCTACTAACACTAAAACTTCATTTAATTAGTGCTACTTCTAATAATGCAATTAGTAAAATTGGTAGGGTTGACTCCGTTTCATTCCTCATTGAACCCTTATAACGTCTACCAAAAAGAAAATAATCAATTCTAAACCAAAGTGGATAAACAAAAATCGATACTGGATAATAATGAGTATAAAAGAAATGAGGGAGAAATCTAGCGATTGAGGGGGGAGGGTGGTCAAAGTAATGAAAGGCATTGTTAAGCCGTTCTGAATGATCCGGCGGAAGAGAATCTAAAAGGGTCATTTAAATCGACCCATGACAATCGAATCACTATATTATCGATGATTGGCTAAAGACTTGAAAGGGAGCCATTTTCTGCGAAGACCTCTTTCTTTCGGAGCGAGAAATAACCAGCGTACTTTAAGCCTTTTTGGATAATGGCTGCGGAAATTATTTTCCATTAGTATTATTCTGAATAAATTATTCCTTAAGTAGCTTCATATAGGTTGAGAATGTGACAGGATTATTAGATATATCTAGAAATAATAAAATACAGCGGGAAATTCAAATATCATCCAAGACAAAGTAGTAACAGCTCTCCCAAAAGGACACTGCCTACTGCATCGGCATCTTCATACCACAGGACTTACCAATATGGTCTCCATGCTTCAAGGGTGATGAAATTCCGTACCATATCATAGGTAGGTCTTCAGCGCTTGCAGCTAAAATAAATCTGCATTTTGGAACTGACTTCATTGATCGCCCAAAGACGATAGCTTACATGAACCTCAAGCACGAGAAGGTTCATCGCTGACACTGGTCTAGTGCTGTAACAGTCTTGCACGCCAGGTGCCACAATAGGTTATATAGGCCTCAGTTCGGTGTATCCTGGTATTTCTTACCTAAATGCAAATCTAAATCTAATATAATTATTTCGTTGATCCTATACCGGAAGAATCTTAGCAACTACCGACCGATCCGAAAACAGATCTCAACCAACTAAATCCTCTTAAAGTGACAAACTTTGTGGCTGCAAAAATGGAAAATAAGTTAAGGAATATAAAGTCCACTAGCTCGGCAAGGAAATCGTCGTCTCAAGATATTATTCCAGATATTCCAGATGATGATGGTTCTGTCGATTGTATGAATTGGACAAACTAGTTTCACCCATGCTTACTTATTCATACGGGAAGATGGCTCTGAATGCACAGCATATAGTAAAGATCTTTTAATAAGACATTTTTGCGGACTGTAGACCCTACCAGGAGCAAAATCGATCGAACTTGGTCCTCTGTGTGATTTACTTGTAGATGGCCATACCTTGAGCCAGAAAACATGGAGATATTGAGCTACAGATCGGATCACAAAAATATATGTCATTTAATTAAAATTGAGAGAGTATGTACGCACGGGAATGAACATGTGAGTTTAAATAGATGTGGGTTTGTGTGCGTGGGCGCGTGTTTGCACATATAAAAGTGTAAATTCTACATTAAGAAGTAAAATTTACCATTTTTTGTCTTTTTTATTAATTCTTCTCAAAATGTCTTCATATAAAAATTTTGATTTGATGAAATATTTTATTGCAAATATTACATTCTCCTACACATTTAAGACACGTTTTTAACAAGTGAACAAAATATATGGGACAACATTGTAGTTGCTGGAGCATGCTAATTGTGGGATATATTACTTTTTGCTGCGCTCATAAGGCGAGCAATTGGTCGGATAAATTCATAATAAAAGCGAAAACCTAAGAAAAAAGGCTAACCTCTGATTAAAATAGGTAAAAACAAACTTAATAAAATGCAATAATTGGCCGGACGAGAAAGGCTTTATGAGGAAAATACGAATAATTGGAGACCAAATCAGTACCTTCAGGATAAACCAAAATCCATGTAAAAACAGACAGGAAAATTTCCTATTAATTCCGACGGTATCAAGATACTTAATTCCTCTTTCTATTAAACCCCATATTTTTTAACGATTTCCCTTAAGGGGAAATAATTTTGATTATGAAAATGCCTTGATGGATGGTAATGAAACATGGTATAAAGTGTAGATGTACTCTATACCTAGTAACTTTGGAGACCAGTATAGGGGGGAGAGTACTGAAAGAAATTATGCCAGTTCCAATCTTGTAGCATGATGCAGTTCAGAGATAATCAATTTAACGCAAACGTCTTTAAAGCGAAAAACCGATACGTGATTCAAAACAAAACTGGCCACCACGAGTAAACGGTGAAAGATAAAATTAAAAAATAAATCTGTTTTGGACTCCTAGTTTGTGTAGTATAAACATATCAAAAAGTGAAATAAATTAAAAATTGTCAAGCAACCAAATTATTTTTTTTTTGGACTTCATATGGATTGACCCCCAAACATTTTTCCCATCAATTATTCCACCCACTGAAGAAATTGTATTTCTTGCAATTTTGAATAGTAATAGCAAAGAAACGTTTCTCAGATTTGCCAATTTTATTTTGTGGGTAATAAGATCAAGGTCAGAAATACATGATGATTATTTTAATATGTATGTAACGTATAATATACAAATAACGCAGTTTACTAAATAAATAACTATTACCATCAACTACAAAGCCACACGCAAAGAATAAAAAAAGTTCGGACCCAGAGAGTAGACCATATTTACTATATAGGGTCGCTGAATCCAAATCCGGAGTCAGAAAAACCTCTGCACTTTTTGTTTAAGCCCCAGCCCCCAAAACTTATAATTTAGGATATTTTAAATTATAATATTTCTATTGAAGTCGAAACCCCCCCCCCCCCCAAAAAAAAACAACGACTATTTCCTGTATGCTGCCTTTTAGTGCTTAAAAAGTCTAATTTTTTGAGACATCAACGAATTCGATTGGTCCATTTGGAGCGATGTTACAGCCCTTTAAATATAAGACTTTTAAAAAAATTAGCGTTTGTGCTTATATTTTAGTATTTATATGTTTTCTAATGCATTCTATCTTTGAATTTTTATACAAAAATTAACCCAAGGCCTTTGGAGTTGATTCTTGAACTGATGCAATGATTAAAATCCCAATATACAGCCCTCAAAACTTCTCCCTATATTTTATTCGAGCAATGTATCAATTGAAATTAATTAAATAAACGACCTAAAATAAATTAATTAAACTTTCATTTTCGAACTATTTGTTTTTATAATTGTCCTCTATGTATTGGAAAAACATAGGACCCACCAAACGGTACACGTTTTCGAGATATTGAGCCTCGAAGATTCACTTTTTAACACGGGAGATATACTTGGGGCGTATCCATGTTTACTTACCATTTTACTGGAAAATTAGTATATGACACATAATAGCAAACCTAATCTTGCTGACAGAAGTTTTAATAGGGCAAACGATATTTGTTTTCGGGATATAAATACTCGAAGTCTAAATCTCGTGTTATGTATATATAATTCTCGTGTCTGTCTGTCTGTCCGTTTATCTCTTTGTCTGTTTGTTCCTTATCAAAATCTACACCGTTAGACTGATTTTGACCAAACTTGGCACACAGGTAGGTCTTGATACGGGAAATCTCCTACGCTAGGTCAAAATAGTCAAATTTCAAAATTTGGTCAAAAGTTTTGTTCAAGAAAAATTGGCTACACTGATCCATTCAGATTCTGACGGCCATTTTGATTCGACAGCCATTTCGAATAATATCTCAAATCTATTTGTTAATGTTCTTGATAATTAGAATAACTTGAACTCATTGATGACTTTAAATCATTATATAATCATGTAATGCAGTTTTTTCCAATTTTAAATCAACAGTCACTATCTAAATAAGGAGTGCTGGCCTTTCTTTGATAAGAGCTATCTACTCGCAGGCTCTGGTGCTGGCCTCTGTCGGTTGTTTTCTGAATTGCTGTAGTGCTGGCCTCTGTTGGCTGATTGACGACTTACATCTAGACAGATATAAACAAATTCACACCGTTTGACCGATTTTGACGTAACTGGGTATACAGGTAGATCTTGATACGGGGAGAGTCATAGGCAGAAAGTAGGTGTAGCATGGCACGCCGGGTAACAGCTAGTATATATATATATATATATATATATATATATATATATATAGTGAGGTAATGACCACTATAATTCGTGATCTATTTGATTTACCTAACTCTAGTGGACGGAGCAAGAAGCTGAGTTGGCAGGAGTTAGAAATGCAAGTGTGCAGTGTTCGCTCAGGAATAGCAATGATCTACCTTTTCCATTTCTCTCTCTCTCTCTCTCTCTCTCTCTCTCTCTCTCTCTCTCTCTCTCTCTCTCTCTCTCTCTCTCTCTCTCTCTCTCCCCTCTCTCTCTCTCTCTCTCTCTCTCTCTCTCTCTCTCTCACTCTCTTTCACTCTCTCCCTCTCCCTCTATCTCGGTATACAAGCCTCTTTATCTTACACGGTTATTTCATCTATTGCCTATACAGTTTTCCGCTCCCCTAACTCCTCTATAAGGCTTTTCTTATTTCCATACGTCAAAAGGGCATGGAAATTCTACGTTAGGGATGTAGAGTTCTCTCCGTTAGGGCATATTGATATTCAGGGTAGATATTTTCAATAGAGGATGCTCATTTTCCATCTTTTATTTCTATCTAGTTTGTCCCCTTTCAGCCTGTAATATGTCTCGCTGGCAATGAAAGTATCCAAGAAGACCTAAGTGGAGATTTCAATGAACTGCAGGTAAGTAGCCGTCGGTGTGATAAAAATGGCCGCCTCGCAGGAGCTGTGTCATTTTAGCGCGGTTCCGTCTTTATCTCTAGTGACATTTGGAAAGATTGGAATAGAAACAGTTGTTATTTTGGTTTGACCTTTCGTGAAATACCTTTATGGCTCCAGATATGTGACAAAGAGCAAGCGTTCGCTTACCTGGAAACACACACCACAGCAGGGTCGGCCAGCCCCCACCATCCACGATAATAGAAACTAGAAATACTTATATTATATACTTAATGGTAGATCGAATAGTGACTGGTTCTAGTGTTATTTAACACTTTAGGATTAAAAAGTGTTGATTGATTGATTGAGTACTAGTAGTTGATTGTATTGATTTCAACGTACTAGACTGCTGCTGTAGATAAAGAACTTCCTGTTATTATTTTTTTTATTTTCTTCTTAATTAAGGGTACGTTTTTCTTTATATTAAAGTTATTATGTTTTATAATGTACTGTGAAATAATGTTATTTAATAGTTTTTTTGCCCTTAAACACAAACAAACATTTTATTTCACAGTTCAATGCATTGAAAAATATCAGAACGTTTCTCATTCTCTGTCCTCTTCTACTAAAATACTAATTCTTCAAATAAACGCAGTTTAAAATAAAAACAAACAATTAAAAAGTGAGCGTAATAACTACAATATTTTAGAAAATTTACTTTTGTTGCAAATTTCTAAAACATCGGACAATTTTTGATGCTGTGAGAGAGTGACCAGACACAAAAAATGACCCCGTATATATATATATATATATATATATATATATATATATATATATATATATATATATATATACATAGAAATTTGAAACACCGTTATATTCGAGTACTATAGGTTCTGAAACATAAAGTCGGCACTTTCGGATTGTTTCATGAGGTCAACCTTATAAGCGGGGTTTCTCTCTACGAAGTGAGGGAGGAACAGCGAAGAACGCTGCCAAGGAGGGTGCCGAACCTTTCTAAAGATTATTAGCTGTTATTCGGCGCACAGAGGGGTCAAATGATATCTCGTGTTTCAAAAAAAGCTACAGCCTCTAAATCTTGACCGTTTTCAATGCCTCTTTTTTTTTAACTTTGATTTGTAGTTTCCCTGTAATTCGAGCATCGAAGAGCAGTCTACTTATTTAGAACATATAATTATTCGGCCTAAATGAATATTGAATTCATATACAAAAAGGGAATCATTTTCCATAAAATACAAAGCTCGCACGATTTATTAGCGTAATCCCTCATGTTTGTCAAAAATATGATTTCACAGCTGTCCGAAACGGCAGAAACAAGTATTCGTTTCTAACGAATTAAATGCGGAGGCTGTTTGGAAGAGGGCCAGTTCACAGCTGACGAGCCGTTTGCTGATTGTGTAAGTTCATTTGGGCAGACCTGCTTTAAAAGACCCTCCGAAAAGTGTTCCCAAAGCAAGTTAGGCTATCAAAGCCCGCTCAAAGTGGCTGCTGCTCTAATTTCATTTTGCATGTTGGGACGTTTTTATTGGCTTGTTTTTGTACTCTCCCACTCCCAGAGAGTGTATTGTATCCCTACATACAAAGCCAATGTGTCACCCTTTACTCGCCAATTATTTTTGATACGATAAAACAAATAAAGCCTCCCATAGATGAAACTTTCCTCTCTATATATGACTTACAAACTTCTATAAAAAGTCACTCATGCACGAGCTTCGAAAGTAAGCAAATTCCTCAGCAACTATGCTATTGTAAGCAATATATATGTGTGCGCGTGTGTCGCTGGGTTAGGAATTCTTTATATCAAGTTCATAGACTCAATACGCCTACTGTAACAAGGTTTTTTCTCAGAAATTCTTACAATCGTAGCTTAGTATGTTTCCTATTACTGAGAAAAAAGGATAAAAGTTGGATTTTTCTAGAATATTCGTTTATGTTGTTCCTAACAGCGGATTGAGTTTTTTTCAACATGTTCGACGTCCATGAAAACAACAAAATAACAATTATAGTTCGGTTTATCGTTTATGAAGTTTTCAGATGTTTAGCTTGGAATCGTGGTATGTAAATGAGTTCCCATTTAAGTTATCTATATCGTTTCCTGGTAAGTTGAATTAAAATATGAAAGTGTTGATTCAGCTATTTTGAACGTTTTTTTTTGTTTTGTTTTTTGCCGATGAGGTTAAGTTTTTAATTTAATTTTTTCTTCATATAACATCCCCGTTGGCTAGATTTAAGCCGGTATCGAAGTAATTCAAAGAACTTGTTCCCCGCCAACTTAACTGTCCTGTCGGACCAAACAAAGGGCGTGAAAACCACATAAGTTTATCACTCTGAATAAACTGTAATCAAATCTAATCTTAACTGTCCTACCGACTGCGCCAGTTAACTATACTTATATCTAACTGTTGGGATTGTTAGTTAACTACAGTGACTGTTAGAGATTTATAGTGATAGTTAGCTGAATATAGTGATAGCCATTTAACTATTGTGATAGATGGTTGACTATTTCTTTTTTTTTCTTTTTTTCTTTTTTTTTTCTAATGGATTATCGCATCTCGGCCATTAGTACCGACATCCCTGGTGCAGCGAGGAATATACTCAACGGGCCGTGGGATGAAAAAATGCCTGCCGCCGGTGGGACTCCAACCCACCGTCTCCCGCATGTGAATCTAAGGCGTAAGCCACTAGGGCTACTCCGTTAACTATTGCTATGAATAGTTAAATTACCAGCTTTTTACAGGAAGCTCTAGAAGTCGTTCATCTTACATACATGATCTAATAATTGTTCTATTATTTAGTAGTAGGGGAAAACATTTGAAAAGTACGCATAAATATCAGGGAATAAGATTTTCATAATCACCAAAATACAAAACAAAAATAAGAAATCTTCATAAAAATTTGGAATTTCATTTAAGGCAATTTATGAGCCGAATTTCATGAAAATCGGATGGTGTTTGTAGACGATAGAGTGCGAACAGACAAATATATAGACGAGTTTCTCTAACACACCGCCTAGTTCACACCTAATGCCCTTAACTACTCGACATAATGCTAAGCCCTCCTTGCTCATGCGGCAATGCCGCTAAGGGCCCGACGACGCAAGAACTCTCCAGTCCTTCCTCTACTACAAGTTTTAATTAATACATTAATTGCGAGACGACATAGGAGTAGGGAGTTGGTTATGTGTAGGGGAGTTAATTGCGTTTGGCTTGAGCGTTTTGTGTTGGGTCGTTAGATAGTGCTAAGGGTTGTGTGGGGTTGCTTCTCTCCGACAGCAATTACTCACGATAGGTCTTTCATTGTTAATGCGATTGTCGTGGAACTTTTTGACTCCGGTGATTATGCATAGTCGTTTGATTAAAATCGAATTTTTTTAAAAGTCTCTTTAGGCCGGAGAAGTGAATATAGTTAGTGCGCTTATGTGTTATTGTAGTTTTGCTCATTTATCATTTTGTAAGGAATAACGCTACTGAGGTTGTACTCTTAAAAGAATTTACATTTATTATCCAAATTTCATGAAAATCGGACGGTGTTTGTAGACGATAGACTGAGAACAGACAAATATATAGACAAGTTTCTCGAATGCACCGCCTAGTTCACACCTAATGCCTTTAACTACTCGAAATAATGCCAAGCCTTCGATGAAAACGAATTTTTGAAAAATCATTCTACACACCTAACGTTTTCATAGAAGAAACAAACGAAATTTTGGGAATTTTTTTCACAGGTTTTGCAACCACGCAAAATATATAAATTTGATTACGGTAGAAAGAAATGAAGAATTAGTAAACAAAAATATTATAAGGACAATCATTATCCTGTATATTTTGTTAGAAACCTTGAAATCTGTAAGGAAATCGGTGTTATTGGACCGCAACTATTATAAAAGAAATAATAATGTTTCTAAAATATTCCTACTGTCATTTAGAAGACCTGGAATATATATTGTTAAAATTTTGTGAAATATTAAAACACCCACTCTAATAAAATCTTTAAAAAGTAATATTCCTACTGTCATTTAGAAGACCTGGAATATATATTGTTAATATTTTGTGAAATATTAAAACACCCACTCTAATAAAATCTTTAAAAAGTAATATTCCTACTGTCATTTAGAAGACCTGGAATATATATTGTTAATATTCTGTAAAATATTAAAACACCCACTCTAATAAAATCTTTAAAAAGTAATATTCCTACTGTCATTTAGAAGACCTGGAATATATATTGTTAATATTTTGAGAAATATTAAAACACCCATTCTAATAAAATCTTTAAAAAGTAATATTCCTACTGTCATTTAGAAGACCTGGAATATATATTGTTAATATTCTGTAAAATATTAAAACACCCACTCTAATAAAATCTTTAAAAAGTAATATTCCTACTGTCATTTAGAAGACCTGGAATATATATTGTTAATATTCTGTAAAATATTAAAACACCCACTCTAATAAAATCTTTAAAAAGTAATATTCCTACTGTCATTTAGAAGACCTGGAATATATATTGTTAATATTTTGTGAAATATTAAAACAGCCACTCTAATAAAATCTTTAAAAAGTAATATTCCTACTGTCATTTAGAAGACCTGGAATATGTATTGTTAATATTCTGTAAAATATTAAAACACCCACTCTAATAAAATCTTTAAAAAGTAATATTCCTACTGTCATTTAGAAGACCTGGAATATATATTGTTAATATTTTGAGAAATATTAAAACACCCACTCTAATAAAATCTTTAAAAAGTAATATTCCTACTGTCATTTAGAAGACCTGGAATATATATTGTTAATATTTTGTAAAATATTAATATACCCACTCTAATAAAATCTTTAAAAAGCAATATTTTGTGAAATATTAAAACACCCACTCTAATAAACACCTACTCTAATAAAATCTTTAAAAAGTAATATTTTAGGTACCATTAACTTTGCCTCGGAATGATCTATGACAATTACTTTCTCCTTTTACGTATCCTGTCTTACTGGCAAATTAATATTACAGCTAAAATCAATTAATAAAACAACAAGCATTAAAGAACTGAGGAAATCAAACTGATAAATAAAGCAACGAACAAAACACATTTGACGTTTTAAGCACCTATTTCTCCTACTGAGATCACCTCATCGAAATTTACCTTAGATTCTTTATTTGTAGAAAATAAAACTTAATAAGCTTTCGAATGGTTGCCTTATACTTCCAAAGATTCTCAACCGTTTCGAGATATTTAAGAAATTATAGAAAGACCCCAAATGTTTTCATGTCTGTTAATTAAATATTTTCTTTGTAATACCTCCTTTAGTCCAAAGGTAACCAAAATTTAAATGCCATAGTTTGTATGAATATAAAACGTCCGAATTGAAAAACTAATATCTCAAGACTAATTGGCTAATAATTGTGTTCAGTTTATTTACTATAATAATACGTGCATTAGATGAATCAGCGTTTCGTGTCACTTTTATGACGTGCACTAAAACCAAAAGGAAATACGTGATGCATGCAATTCAACGGATGACAATTCACACTAGCAGCTGCTTATCTTTCTTTAATTTCACTTAGGTTTATGTACAGGAAAACCTCTATAGAAATTAATCCATTCACTACTCAGTCCAACTTCCAACTCCAGTCTAGGTCCTTATTTTTAGCGCGGTTCCTCCCTCCCTCCATAGTGAGGATCCCCGCTTATAAGGCTGACCGCATGACGCAATCCGGAAGTGCCGACTAGAAAACTGTGAATTACTTTTACGTTTCAGAAACCATAGAGAACGAAAATAACGGTGGTTCAAATTCGTATATATATATATATATATATATATATATATATATATATATACACATATATATATATATATATATATATACACATATATATTTGTCTGTTCTAGCCGATGCTTGAGGCATGATTCCGTGGTTGGAGTACTGGGGGATACCCTTGCTAAGAAGGGTTACGAAGTCCACATTGAGACAACTTTGAGAGCTGGAGATCGCCGATGGAAACCCGACATTATTGCGGCTAAGGATGGAAGAGTCACAATAGTGGACGCTCAAATAGTTAATGCTTGTCCTGACCTTGGCTCGGCTCATCGTGAGAAATGCAAAAAATATGGTAATCTTGAAGTTCGCTTGGCAGTAGGCCGTATGTTTTGTGTGCCTCTCACTCATGTGAATGTTACATCCTGCACAGTTAGCTGGAGGGGAGTCTGGTGCGGAGCCTCTGCGAGGAGTCTTAAAGATCTTGGCGTCTCTACAACTTGCCTTAGGAAAATCACCGCACGAGTTCGGCAGATGGAGGGCACTGTTATCAGCGCATGGCCGTTGATATGGAGACATTATTGTTTAGTGTAGGCGGTAACTCTACAACATTAGTTCATTACCTGCTTAACTTAGCGTGAGTACCTGTATTACAAGATGCTCACTAAAATGATAAATTTAACAAATTAGACTGATAATTCAGTATTAGTTAATCAGCCGGTAGTTATTTTATCTTGAATATATAGTTTGTATAAATGATTGCTCTTTTTTAAACATGAATATATTGAATTGATTGCTCTTTTTTTATATATTGAATTTTTATTGTATACAACTTTGTATAGGTTATTTTACTGTATATATTTATCTATTATTTAATTTTTGTATAAATTCTTCTTTTTCTCTTATATTTATTTACTTATTTTTCTTTATCTTTCAAGTGCAGTACTGATCCAAACAATCTACTTACTAAGGAGTTGTGGTTAAATTGAAACTCCACTGGTTATTTAGGTTTTTCTTTGTTTTGTTTTTGTGTTCTAATCATATATGTTTTTACTTCCCACACACACAAAAAAAGTGGTATTTTCCAAAACGCCACCCATATATTCTTCTCTATTTCGACAGGCTGAATACGAACCCGGAGTCCGTTTCACCTCCGTCACGGGGTCACGACCACGTCAGATTTAAGAGCATTTGAAGGTCAAACTTCGTATTAAGTCGTTAAAGAAGAAATAACTAGAGCTTCCATGGTTTTTGAGGGTCGCTATATTCGAATCCGAGGTTTATTTCACTCTATCCGCGAAAACTCAAGGTCATTTCCGGGACAAATATGTCTATTTTGCGAAAAATGAATCTGCAGCCAAAATTCTTTTATTTGCAAAATGGACGTATTTTTCCTTGACATGAACTTGATGGTGCGCCGATGGGGTGAAACCGATCTCGGATTCGAATTCAGCGACCCTCAAAACCATGGAACCTCTAGATATTTCTTCATAAGAAATTTGAACTTCAAATGCTCTTAAACCTGACGTGATGGGGAGAAACGGACTTCGGATTCGGATTCAGCATGTAGAAATTCATAAGAATATATGTATGGCGTTTTGGAAAATACCACTTTTTTCTGTGTGTGCCTGTGTTATCTAATCACTTGTAGCAACGTGTAAACTATTTATTTTTTAGTGACAAGAAAGAAGCTGTAATGAACGCGGCAAGTAAAGTGATTATGAATAAATTCTATGCGACTAGTTACCCCCACTATCAATCTTCCACGCAGTTTTCTTTCGCCTCGTCGTGTAAACAGCTCGATAAGTGTTTAGAGACAAGATAGTTACTGGACGGACGCATTTGTCTATTAGATATGACCCAGTAATTGTCACTTTCCACAAAGCCAGTTTAATAAAAGTGACATGTTTGGCCGGACCGTAATGAAGTAAGTTATCGAGTATTCGTCATTTGCTACAAATCAACAACAAAACTTGGCACAACACAAACTCCGCGTTACACATTTATATACACTCTTGAGTTACAAGACAAGTCCTCTCAACTGTGAATTAATTTTACTCAAACATAAACCCTCGCCGAGGAGTTTCCGTTAATGACCCCAAAGCCATACTTCAAAATAAGCCACAGCACACCACGGCCCTCCTGGGAATAAGGAACTTTCTTCAAGCTGTTTAAGCTCCCTTGGAAGGGCAGTAATTTACCGGGGCTGCAGTTCCAATGCAGAGAGAGCTGCTTCTTGCTACAACTTCATAAGGGGAAAGCCAATTCGTAAGAACACAAGATACGTCTGGCTATATATTTACTCGGAGGGTGGGGCGGCGTGGAAATTCAAGAAACTTATACGTTTGGTTAAGAACTTCAAAGACAAATATTTTATCACGAAATCTACATTAACCGTTTCCATTTGTCTTAATTTGGAATCTCGGTAATTAAATGGACGTTTTCATAATTTTAGAAATGTTAAATTTAATAGATTGTTAATTTATTCATTAATTTATAGTTATTTATTGGCGCGGTTCCTCCCTCCCTCCATAGGGAGGAACCCTTCTTATGAGATAGACCTCATGACGCAATCCTGAAGTGCCGACTAAAAACTTTTACGTTTCAGAACCCCTAAGAGTGGATCAACAGGGGTCATTTTTCCATGTCAGGTAGTAAGGGGGTACCCTTGTAACCTATATAAATAAAATAAAAACGTGAATAGTTCTGCTCATTTACATTTCTTATGAGAACTGTTCAATTATTAATTTTGTAAATAATTTGCTTCCAGAGTTATGTTAATACATGATACTGTACTACTTAATAAATACACAAAAACTTCATTTTCCGTGTTTCGATCTGACGCAGGAACAGGATACTGTGGGAGATAGCATTCCTCGCTGCGGCTTTGGGAACCTACGTCTTGCGGGCTAATGAAACAGAGTTTAAAGTAAACCCTCCTTTCCAATAGACCGATTTACTTCATTGTTACAACACTTCTTTCTCATGAGATACCCACGACTTATACCGCGTTTCGTTACAATACAGCAGAAATTACGACCGGCATGAGTATATTAGTACTTTAGGTCCGGAGTAACCCCCCCCCACTCGAAATAACCCCGGAAATCAATAAACCAATTAAAGGAAAAATCTAAACCATGTGTGGGCAACAACCGGCCTGATGAGATCTGTAAGATCTGATCCAACTAGCAAGACATTTTAAACCCCCCCCCCCCAAAAAAAAAATTATTGCACTGCTTACTTACTCCAAATGAGGAACATCCAGTGAGTTGGGGTTAGTCGCTTGCTCCTGCGGAATCAAGTGAGCAAGCAAGCCGAGTGTCTCATTGATTTCGTGTCAATATTTAACTTTCGCAGTTTGTAATAATTCCAATTTTCACGATTTGATTATAATGTTCTTTTCATTTTGTTATTTCAATAAATTGTATTATTATATTATAAATAACATTGTCCTATTATTTTATGCCTGATATATATAAATTATGAACACTACTTTAAAATCCAATGTTATTTTACTTTGAACCATCTACGCGTCCTGTGAACGTATTTGCACACTAAAGATTGGCCCACAACATGGTAAAGGTTGCCCATACCTTATCTAAAAAATTAATAAGGACAAATTGAAGAGGTCGGGGCAAAACAGTGCCAAGCAACATTTTTAACAGACCTTAACTGTAGCTGCTATATGTTGGATATTATGAGGGACTATCAGTTGAAATGGCAAGGGGCAACTAAATTAAGTAGCATACAGAGCTTGTAGTCACATTTAATAACATTCATATCATAGACTGATGGTTCAATAAAATATCCTACATATAGCAGCCACAGTTTTGCCCCGACTCCTTCAATTCTAAAAAAACTTTTCCGAATCACTGGAAACTACGTCATAGCGCGTCTCTGTTCTTATGTCTTGTGTAATTTGTAAAGATTTGTATAGAAACAATTAATACTTCGCCTAACTATTTCGTAAGAAATGTAGAAACCAACAAGTGAATTGTGTAATGTCGCATTATTTATAGAACACATTGACAGAATGTCTACTGAGACAAAAAAGTGACTTACGAAGGAAGTAACCTTAAAGAAGAGACCACACCCTACAGAATGCTGCGCAGCCCTTGTCGCCATTTTTTATTAAATATATCTGTAAATAGGCTCTGCTCCCCCTGGTAGAGACTTTCAGAACTACACTCTTGGGAGATGTTGGCAGAGAATTAACGGTATAGCTTGTCTCTTAAGGTTTGTCTAACATTTCCTTGGGACTTTTTCTCCCCACGACACCATACCTGAAAGCCAGGATAGTGATGAAATGTTAATTACAACTTTATAATTAATTAATTGATGCTGTTTTATTTATATACAAGGCTTCAGAGAACCAGAGACTAAAAGTTATCTACTTTTTACACATGAGGGAAATAGTTTGGCCGGAAGTGGACAAAATTCTAATTTTTATTGATACCTATAGAAAATATTACGCTGATTACAAAGATATCCATATTTCTAACCAAAATAGTCGGATAATGCGTTAAAAAAAAAAAAAAAAAATTCTAGGTTTCCGAACCAAACAGCCGATCCTATCATTTGGAATTTCGTCTAATGATATAGTGGTAGGTTATAATATAATTTTGAATTTATTGAACCCCAACATTATGAGTGTGAGAGTTATCAGGAAAATATTAAAATATGAAAGTTATCGGAAAAACAAGTTAGTTTAAAAAACGCCAGTTTTTGAAATATGTATATATATTTGAAATATGTATATATATTTGAAATATAAAAACCAATAAAAAATAATTTTTCAAAATGGAACATAATACGCTCTATTACAGGTTATTGCATATATTTATCTTTATTATTTCTGAATCTAAATGTTGTATGTCCCGAATGTCTCTTTTGGCAAATTCATCGCTAGATGTTGAAAGGTCTCTAAAACCCAAAAGTGCGTTTTATATATATTTATACGGGGGCGAGGTTAGCTCAGTGTTAGAGCACTGGACTAATAAGCTGGAGGCCTGAGTTCAAATCCCGAGCAAGCACTAAAGATTTTTTCTTCTCGTGTTTTTGTTCATGGGTTGAATTCGGCCTTCCTGACCGTCCCTAGGCCAACCCAGCATTTAATTAATTTAATAATGGGTACCTAGGGGTCTCCCGTGGTCTAATGGCTAGCGCCTTGGATTCATAAGCGGGAGACGGTGGGTTCGATTCCCAACCTCCGGCAGGAATTTTATCATCCCACGGCTCGCTGGTAAAATTCCTCGCTGCACCCTAGATGTCGGCGCTAATGACCTAGATGTAGATGCGCCATAAAAAAAAAAAAAAAAAAAAAAAAAAATAATGGGTACCTTGGTTGGTGCTAATGACTCTAGCAGTCGAAGCAGCGAAGGGGAAAATCAGGCGGCCGGAGCATAGTACTGACCATTCTATCTCCCTAGTGTGCCGTATGGTCATGAATCAGATACCTCTATAGTATCTGCCCCTCAGGGCCCTCGTGGCCTGTTACGGGACTGATTACATATATATATATATATATATATATATATATATATATATATATATATATGTGTGTGTGTGTGTGTATAAATCGGAATACTCTTTTTCGCGAAATTTGCAAAAAGAAGATTATTTAGGTTTCATTTTTAATATTTATTTATATAGGAATATAGGTATAAACGTAAACATTTTCAACAAATAAATGCATTATTAGATTTTAATATTACTTATTTGGTTTCTGGTTCATTTTGGCTTTTCTAGACTGAGAAAATAGGTGTAGCATGGTGGGCCTGGCAATACCTAGCATTTTATAAAGATATCGTCAGGTTGAACATTTTTTTCTTGTTTATTGTACTAGTCTTGCGTTTTAGTAATAGTAATTTGTGGATTCCGTGTAAATTATAATAAAAACTTATATTTTCATTTGAAATTTGTAAGTCATTTTAGGTAATTAATCGTAGGTGACAAACGAAATCATACATTCCCCCGCAATGCTAGATAGTTCAAAATAGTTGTAAACATTAAATAAAAGTCCGACTCGCAGGAACTGCAGCATCTTAGCGTGGTTCCGTTCATGTCCCTAGTGCCATTTGATAAGCTTAGAAAAGAAATAAACTTATTTTTTTTTATATATCTCGTGAAAATTGTCAAAATCCTCTCGAACATCTCGAATAAAAGTGATATTAAGGCGTCAGGGACACCGACAGTAGCTAACTTTCTAGTGGATACAGAAGCATGGGCGTATATGAGGGGGGGGGGCTGAGAGGGCTGCAGCCCCTCCAGAAATTTTGAATTGATGATAAAAACTTCTCGTAAAACCCTTAAAAATAAATTAAATAAGATCACTTAGTTCATAAAACATATTTTATTTTACGTGTAATAGCGTTTTAGTTGCCTAAAACTATTCCAAGCTCTAAATATTTAGTAATCCATACCCTGGAAATGGTCTCAGCCCCCCCCCCCGAAATTGTTTTTATATACGCCCATGTACAGAAGGATCAAGAAGAAGTACACAAGATTGAGTAGAATACGCTGCCTAATATAGCCTATATAGAATAATATGCCGAATAAAACCTATCTAGTTAATACACAAGGACAAATAAAAGTCTTGACGAATAACAAGTCAAGAAAAACAACTTTATTTAACAAAATAAAACAAAGTTTAGTTGCCCAACTACAATAGAATAATATACCTAATTAAGTCTATGGAGTAGACACAAATGGACCAAAAACAAGTCTTGTGGAATATTGTTTTTTTTCTAATTAAATACTTTTTATCAATATTTAGTATATAACCTTTGTTGAAAACTATTGATTGCTAATTGATGAATCGGTTTACAACTAAGTAGTCTTTATGAATATTTAGTATATAACCTATGTTTGAATCTGTGTTTTTGGGGTGCTCTCCGCCTAGGCTTTGTATTTGTGTCGGCAGATACCTGGGGTATATTTACAGCTCTTGAGGATTAACTCTTAGCAGGTAAATTTCCTGCGGACCTTCTGCTTCTACGGGCATTGAACCGCCATATCGCTCATAGTATCTAACCGTTGTGAAGTTTATTTTTTGGATTTAGGACTTAATATACATATGTAGACTAAATCATAGCAAGAAGTAATCCTCCGTCGTCGGTTCTTAACTATGTAGACTCGCTAATGTTATCCAATCTTAGATACATCGTATTTAAAATCCACAGCAAAAACACGACATTTCATCAGAATCCCATGCTGAATAAAACTTATATAGAATAATATGCAAAATAAAGCCTATCTAGTGGATAAAAATAGAGGAAAAAAGCCGTTCGTGGTGGTAGAAAATCTTAAAAGTATTTCGCTCAGAAATCTCCGAAATATTGTCACTAATTTTACGTATCCTGTTTTATAGCCAAATAGATTTATATTCTATAATCAATAAGAAAAACCTACTAACAATAAAAAACTATGGGTAACAGATGAAAATAGGGAATACCAAGAATAATTCTAAAGAACGAAATCAACACCAGTACTGTAATCTAGATATTTCATATGGTACAGCCTGATATATTTTTAACAATGAATTGCTTTTCTTATTTTAATTAATCTGTTTTATTGTCAAATACATTATCCTACTATAACCAATGAAAAAACAACTAGGAATAAAAACAAACAAGAAGAACCGTTCGAATAAACGAAATCAATTACTTCAAAGTTTAAGCACTTATTTCTCCGATTGACATAGCCTAATCAAAAATTGTTTCAGAATCTTTTTTGTAGAACATTTAGTAAGCTTTTGCATGGTAACCCTCCGTTTACCAATATTCCTAACCGTCTTCGAGATATCAGGGAATGTATACGAAGTTCCCAAAACATTTCATGTCTGTTAATAAAATATTTTATTCTAATCCTTCCTTAGCTCCAAACGTAACCGAAATTTTAACATATTAGTGTTGATGAAATTCAAACATGCAGAAAATGTTTCAACTGAATCCCATAATTTTAAGTATCAAAATCAAAGACAAAAAAACAGTTCGAATAAGCGAAATCAATTACTTTAAAGTTTTAAGCACTTATTTCTCCGATTGACATCGCCTAATCAAAACTTTCATTAGAACCTTTTTTTTAGAGCATTTAGTAAGCTTTCCAATGGTATTCTTCCGTTTCCCAAGATTCTTAACCTTTTTCGAAATATTAAGGAAAGTATACAAAGTTACCAAAACTTTTTTATGTCTGTTAATAAAATATTTTATTCTAACCCTTCCTTAACTCCAAACGCAACCAAAATTTCAACATATTAGTTTTAATGAAAGTAGAAGATGCAGTAAATGTTTCAACTGAATCCCATGATTCTAAGTACCCAAACCAAAAACGGCATTCAAAAATTATTTTTTCAGTTTTCTCGAAAACGGTTAAAGCTATCGCCTTGAAAATGGGTTCATTCGTTTTCCTAGCCCAAGAAGCCTATAAAACGAGTACTTACAAGCGTATGAACTCAAAAACGTAAGCGTTACGATTTTTTTTGCGCGAATTTCGCCCCAAACGCCATCTTCCAGTGGGCGGATTTTGCTGGTTAACGAACTTGACCTTTCAAATTGGACGACAGATTTTTGTACCAAATTTCATCAAAATCGGACCATCAGGGAAGCCAAAAATGAGCGAACAGAAATATATATATATATATATATATATATATATATATATATATATATATATATATATATATATATATATTTATTTATTTATTTATTTATTTATGTTAGTTTTGTCATCAATTGATGATAAAACGAAATCTTTTTCCATAAAATCTTCTCTGGTAATAATTCTTCTTATGTTTCCATGTTAAAATGTCAAAAAGTATGTTGTGTCCGTGAATGTATTGTGTTCTGTTCCGTTGACCCAACAAAAGGAAGTACCTTTTTGTTGGGTCAATTAACGAAAAATCAATTTCACTAATGTGCTCTGATTATCCTTTCTTTTTTAAATATTGTTGTAAATATTTGCATGTTTTAGGTATTTCATAAGGTCATCAATGTACTGGCTACCATCGTTTAGTAAGTCGGTCAAGAAGTTGGGCACTTTCAATTTTGTCCTGAGTCTACACTCTGTCAGTATGTGTTTTATTGAGAGGCCAGTATTGCAGTATGTACATGTCGGTCTGTCTTTTCTCGTCATAATGTAGGAGTGTGTCAGTCGTGAATGGCCAATCCTTAGACGGCATAAAACCACTTCTTCTCGTCTAATTGATCTTTTACTCGATGACCATTCGTGTACAGTGTGCTTGATTTCTCGAAGCTTGTTGTCAGTCGTGTTATACCAGGATTCTTGCCATTTATCTGTTACATATCTCTTAGATAAGGCTTGAAGATCCTGGTATGTCATGTAATGTACGTCTGGTGCTGGTCGTCTAGTGGCTAGTCTGATGTCTTCGTGGCCGGGTAACCAGTACATTGTGAAGTGTTTTTTGGTGTGATACATTACTTCAAAAATGTCGCATACTATGGGGTGTGTACTGTAGCAGTCATGAAGGGATTGTAAAGAACTGAGTGAGTCCGTGCATATGACAACGTTATTATGTTCTGTGTCTGGTAGGCTGTTCAGTCCCAGTTTTATGGCTTCTAGTTCAGCTGTATAAGTGCTTGTGTCGTCTGGAACTTTCCGGGAAAAGCAGTGCTCGCCAATAATACCAGCTACGCCAGTCCCATGTGAAGTTTTCGACGCGTCAGTATAAACAAAAAGAGAGTTACTATTTTCTATACAAAAGGATTGAAAATATGAATTGTAAAAGTGCCTAGAAGTTGGGTCATTCTTTTTGAATTTCGACAATGATAGATTAATTTTCAAATTTTCCAGTTTCCACGGGATATATGAACTTGTAGGGCTCATGAGAACTGGCGTTGTTGATATTATTGTACTGGTCGTGTAGTCCATGTATCGTAAGTGTAATGGTCTTTGTCTTTTTGGGTGATGCTGATATTTTCTTAGTATTGTTTCGTCGGTGGTTTTTGGTGTGCAAGGGCAGTTTAAAAATGTTGCTTTTAATGAAAATTTTATACAATTTAACATACGTCTATACTCCAATGGATGTTCTCCCGATTCAGCATATAAACTGATTGCTGGACTTGACTTGAAAGCTCCGGTGGCGAGACGGAGTCCAGTGTTATGCACGGGATCTAGCATCTTCAAGGTACTGGGTCTGGCAGATGAGTACACTATACTTCCGTAATCCAGTATGGACCTGGTGTACGCTCGGTAGAAGGTTAGCATTAAGCTTCTGTCAGCTCCCCACTGGGTATTACTAAGGATCCTCAAGAAATGTAAAGACTTTTTACATTTTTCAAGGACTCTTTTCAAGTGGGGTGCCCATGTAAGCCTTGAATCGAAATACATCCCCAAGAATTTTATTGTGTTGGATGTAGGTATCCTTTTGGAATGGAGCAACAGTTCTAGGTTTGGGATTGATCTTTTTTTAGTGAAAACTATACTTTGTGTTTTTTCAGTCGAGAATTTAAGACCATTTTGTGCACTCCATTTTTCAAGGTTGCTTATTACCACTTGGATTTTGTCCTGCATTCCTTTCAGGTCATTTCCCTTGCTATAAATAAGCAAATCATCTACATACAGACTATACCTTACTTCTGGCGTGATAAACTCGCGGATGGTGTCTATTGCTATCTTGAATAGGGTCGTGCTCAGAACGCAACCCTGTGGTACTCCATTCTCCTGGATAAATGTGTTTGATAACAGCCCCCCTACTTTAACTCTGAATGTCCTATTCGTAAGGAAATGTTCTATGAAATTAAAAACATTTCCCTGGATATTCCATTCGTACAGTTTTGACACAATAGTCCGGCGCCATACTGTATCGTACGCTTTTTCAATGTCGAATGAAACGGCTATAATAGATTCCTTGTTTATAAATGCATTAAAAATTTCATTTTCAAAGCGAACTATGTGGTCCATTGTCGAGTGGTTCGATCTGAAGCCACATTGATATTCTGAAAGGAGCTTATTTTTTTCAAAGAACCATAAGAGCCGTTTGTTAATCATTCGTTCGTATAGCTTGCCGATACAGCTGGTTAGACCTATTGGTCTGTAACTAGTAGGGAGAGTCCTATCTTTGTCCTTTTTCAATATGGGTATGACTATTGACTGATTCCAGCTACTGGGATATTCTCCTGTCTCATATGCAATGTTAAAGGCTTTTAAAAGAGTGCATAAACCAGCAAAAGGAATATTCCTCAGAATTTTATAGCAAATGCCATCTGAACCTGGTGCTGTGAATTTCACCTGAGAAAGAGCATGCTGTAATTCTTGCATGGAGAATGGCTCATTTAGCGGGCTGTATGTGTTTATGCATGGAGGTATTGGTGAGTTCTCTAATGCTAATTTATACTGCAATGCCTGAGGTGAGAGTCTCTCATTGCTCGAGATTTGACTAAAATGAAATCCTAGTACATTGCTGATTTCTTTGGGAGTCTTGACTAGGGAGTTGTTTTCTTTAAGTACAGGAATGGGTGCTCTATATCTTTTATGAGCGATTTTATTGATCATATTCCATATTTTATTAGGTGGTGTCGATTGATTAAATGATGACAGGAATTCTATCCAGCACTTCCTTTTAGCAGTCTTTATAACATTTTGAGCAATAGATTTTTTCTTTTTATAATCTAACAGGAAGTTGGGACAAGGATTATTATTAAATAAGCGAAGTGCCCTTCTGCGTTCTCTGATAACGTTTTTGCACTCATCGTTCCACCATGGAACCGGTGGTCTGTTGAGGTTGGGTTTCGTCTTGTTAATGGACATTTCAGCTACCTCAGTGATGAGTAATATAAAATCATTCAAATTGTACGTTCCTTGGTTTTGTAATAGGTTTAAAAAGTTATTATGAAATTTTGTCCAGTCGGCATTTTTAATATTAAATTTAGAATCAGTGGGAAACAAAATTGGGGAAACATCAGGTTTTATAACAATTGGAAAATGATCACTTCCACATTGATCTTCACGTACTTCCCAGGTTAGACGCGTATATGTAGATGATGAGGTAGCTGAAATATCAATGTTTGTGTAAGTTCCAGTCCGAGGGCAGAGGTGTGTAGGTACGTTTGTGTTCAATGGTATCAAGTCGTTCTGTTCGAGAAGTGTCTGTAATAGTTTTCCTTTAGAGTTAGTCTTCTTCGACCCCCACATTACGCTCTCAGAGTTTACATCTCCTACGATGAGTATTGGAGCAGGAAGTTGGAGAATCAAGTCTTGTAGTGTATGTACGTCAACCGGTTCACTAGGTGGAAGATAGATGCAGCATACGGACACTCGAAAAGGAATATGTACAGATACCGCAACAGCCTGGACCGTAGTTAGCAATCTTATTGGTTCACAGTGTATGGAGTCCTTCACATATATACAGACACCACCACAAGCTTTATCACCCAGAATATAATCTCTAAAATAAGAAGTATAGCCATGTATGGAGATTTGCTTACCGGGACATGAATGAGTTTCCTGAAGACACATAACCTCAAAGCCATATTCTTGTCTTAAACACGACAGTTCCTCAAAATGTCTCTGTAAACCATTTATGTTCCATTGGAGTATTGACATATTCATCTAAAAAAAAGGATAATAAAAACCAAGAAGTAAAATTGATTCCCAAATGTGTGTAGTGCGTTTTTTGTGTTCAAGCATGTTAAATTTGCTTTTTGTTTCTTTGTTTACTGTATTTTTGTGGTTTTGTAACATTTTCTAATATTTCGTTATCGTGTTTCGTCCGTGTTACTCTGTTTGTAAGTCCTTGGTTTTTTACATTTTTATTCAGGCTTGCTTTAACAGTAGTATTTGTCAGTCTCAGAGGGATAATTTTTTCTTCAATATCTTCTAGCCTCGTCTGGATTTGTGCGAAGATCGGCTCAATTTTTTTAAATGGGTCCGTTGTATTATTCATAGGAGTATTTTTGGGACGATCTTCTTCTGTAGAATTTTCAGATGATGTGATCCTGTTCAATAACTTCAGAATACCTTCCATTTTTTTTGAGATATCATCCAATCTCTCGAGCAAGTTGCAATCATTTGTAGAGACGCTTTTGGCTTTTTCCGCATAAGAGTTGGCATCTCTTACTTCCAATCTTCTCCTTGCTTCGGCATAGGATAGTTTTTCTAGAGTCATCTTCCGAACGATGGCCGATTCTTTTTGATAGACTGCGCACGATTTGTCCCATGCGTAATGTTCTAATCCACAATTACAACATTTTGTTGTCTTGCAAGGGTCTTCATGTTTTTCTGCTGAACACTTCCCGCAAATTTCCTTGGAGACCTTGCAGGATCGACCTGTATGGTTCATCTTATGGCATTTAAAACAACGGATCGGCATTGGGATATATGGACGCACAGGCACCGACATGTAAGCAATTTTGAGCTTATCAGGGAGAAAAGTATTCATGAAGGTAGCTACAAACAAAATTTTACCTGCTTTTCGCCTGGGTTTAATTCTACGGAGCTTTAGTACATTCTGATTCCTTAAATCCTCCAATATTTCCTCATCCTCAACATCTTCAAGCTCGGCACAACTGAACACCCCCCTTGTAGTGTTTAAAAATTTATGAGGAGTTATCGTAATCTTTTGGCCGTTGAATGAGTTAGATTTCATTAATTTAGTGCACTCAACTGAGTTACGACAGTTTATTGTTAAGCTACCATCTTTTCTATGTTTATGTACTGTTATATCCTTACCATAAGTAGAAATCCATTTCGCAATGGTGAATGGATTAACAGTGTTAAAAGTCTTTGTTTCTTCAACCATTTTAATAGTCAAAAACACGGAGAAATCGTTACGATGTTTTTCTTCTTTCATACATATTTGGAACCAAGAAATATCTGGTTCAGGCTCTTCTGTGGCTATGTTTTTCTTTGTTTGCTGATTTATATCAGCCATTCTTTCCGTTTTAAGTAGACAAGTTTTTTCAGTAAACTTTTCCATTCATAGGTTAAACATGTGTTCATATATATATATATATATATATATATATATATATATATATATATATATACATATATATGTATATATATATATATATATATATATAAATATATACATATATATATATATATATACAAATTTGAACCACCGTTATTTTCGGTCTCTAGGGGTTCTGAAACGCGAAATTTTCTTGTCGGCACTTCCGGATTGTTTCATTGTATCAACCTTATAAGCGGGGTTCCTGCCTATGGGGGAGGGAGGAACCGCGCTAAAATTGGGTCTCACCGTGGTCTTTTGGCTAACGCTAAGGATTCTCGTGGGGGAAATATGGGTTCGAGTCACGCCTGTAGCAGGTTGAATTATTTTATCTATGGGTCTGATGAAGAATTCCTTCACGTGGCAACCCATAGAAAAAAAAATAAAATAAAAATTAAAAAACAAATAGGTTTCTACCTTTAGGTGTTATAAGTTAAGCCCCGGGTTATGCTTACGTCAGCACACATCCTCTGTTGACCCAACCAGTATCTCTACCCATGGCTCGCAGCCTGTACCCAGCTGCTCCAACAGATAACACCTGATATACTGCCTCTATATGCTAAACTCTACCCAATACACTCGGATACTTTACTACAGACCTCTCAAACGTACGGGCCAAGTTTTTATGCATTCGTCCTTTTCGTGCATTTTTTTTTAGTTTGTAGTCCTGAAATGATGCTTTGTGTGATGAACAGAAAATTGTTAGTGCAGTCCAGGGCGGACCTGTAAAATTGTAGCTGTGAGAGGCAAAAGGCTAATTTTTGCGGAAATGTTCTTGGAAGAACTGAAATAATAAAAATTATGTATGTGTAAATCGATAAATTCTCGAAACATATTTTTTTCAATGTTAAAAAACATAAAAAAATCACGTCAAAAATTGTTACGTTAATGTTGATTCGCGACTTTGCAAAATAGCAATATTGAAACAAATGATAAAAAAATATGTTTTTGGAAAAAAAAAAAGTTAGGATAATTTGCAGGAATGTCTACTAAAATTTTTTTACATAAAAAAATGTTAGTAGACATTCGAAAAAATGTTAGTAGACATTACCTCGACGACGTAAAACAAATGAATACTTACCTACAAACATACAAAACTTACTGAATGAGAAGAGAAGGGCAAGAAGGATATGGCAAAACACAAGGTATCCCTCTGACAAAACTCGACTAAACCAACTTACAAGGGAATTAAAAACTGAACTCAGAAAACACAGAAACGACCAATTTGAATCTTACACAAAAGAACTTCCTACATCTGACAAAACACTTTGGCAAGCTACGAGGAAAATCCTCTCCTATAAATCTTCCCGTCATCCCCTTCGCCGAGAAGATGGTTCCTGGGCCAAAACTGACGAAGAAATATCCCATTCCTTTGGCCTACACCTCACCCAAGTCTTTACTCCTCACCATGATATCAATGATCCTGACCATACACTCCTTGTCTCTAGTCAACTGGACACTCCTCTTCAACTATCACTCCCACCAAAAGCCTTTAATCCTCAAGAAATCCTGTGTGCAATCCAACATCTTCCTCCGAAAAAAGCCCCTGGATATGACCTCATCACTTCCAAAATTCTTAATAAACTCCCGAAAAAAAGCCATCCTCTTCCTAACTTACATATATAATGCCGTATTAAGAACGACATATTTCCCCATCCTGTGGAAATTTTCAGTTATCCGGATGATCCCAAAGCCTGGTAAACCTATTCATCAACCTTCATCCTATCGTCCCATCTCACTCCTTCCAATAATGGGCAAAATCCTTGAAAAACTCCTTCTCAAACGCCTTTATCCACTCTTGGATCCCATTATCCCATCCTCCCAGTTTGGGTTTCGCCATTCCCACTTCACTATTCACCAATGCCACCGTTTCGTAGACAGCATATCCTCATCCTTCGAGAATAAGCAGTATTGCTCTGGGGTTTTCCTTGACGTAGCTCAGGCTTTCGATCAAGTGTGGCACCAGGGCTTGCTGTTTAAACTCAAAGAAATCCTACCTTCAACTTATTACCTTATAATGAAATCCTACCTCTCCGACCGTGTTTTCCAGACATCCTATGGTACCTCTTTATCTCCAATCTTCCCCCAACTTGCAGGTGCCCCACAAGGTGGAATTCTCAGTTCCGTACTGTTCCTGGCTTATACGGCTGACATCCCATCTCATCCCGAAACATCCATCCACATGTATGCTGATGACACTGCTATCCTTACTGACAACCAAAATCCAATTCATGCTTCTAATTCCCTCCAAGAACACCTGTGCCTACTTCAACCATGGCTAAATAAATGGAGAATCAAAGTAAATGCATTATTTTTTTATTTTTTTAAATTAAAATAATGATATCGTTCGTTATTTGGGTGTATTATTTGATAGATCTTTAAATTGGGTTGCCCATATTAAATCCTTGAGAAATAATTGCAATAGGTCTTTAAATCTGCTGAAATGCCTTACTAACACATCTTGGGGTGCTGATAGGAAAAGTATGATGACATTATACCGAAGCTACATAAGATCAAAAATCGACTACGGGTGTATAGCATATGATTCCGCTTCCCCGAGAGTATTAAACATGATAGAGAGTATCCATAACTCAGGCCTGAGATTGGTGACTGGTGCATTCCGGTCTAGTCCTGTCATCAGCGTGTGTGCTGAGGCAGGAGAACCTCCGCTGCAATATCGACGAATGTTCCTGGCAGTTTCCTTTTATTATAATGTTCTTGCGTCCCCTAATCACCCTTTAAATTATTATTTTTCTCCTAACTTTCAACTTATTCACCCTCACAGGCAGAGTAATAACATCAAAAGATCATTTCCAAGAAGAATTAAAGCTCTTTTACCAGAACTTGATTTAACCCCTACAGAAATATTGTTTAATTGTACCCCAGCAAAGGCGCCATGGAAATTACCACAACCCAAAGTTAATTTGTCTCTCACAAAATTCCTTAAGAAAAACACTGTTCCTATTATATTTCAGAAAGAGTATATTAAACTAAAAAAATCACTTCCCCCATCAACTCATATATTCACAGACGGATCCAAAGATGACTTCGGGGTCGGAGCGGCATTCAATTGTGAAATCAGATCAGATAAATTCCAATTAGATTCAATTAGTAGCATATTTACCGCTGAACTTCTAGCTATTTACAAAGCATTATCTACAATAACCCCTCAGGAAAGACACGTATCAATCTTCACCGATTCACTCTCAGCACTCCTAGCAATAAATAACCCTCTTTCTGACCATCCGCTTGTTGTCAACATTTTGGAATGCCTAGAAACACTCAGAGCAAGCAATGTTTCAGTTGTCTTTTCTTGGATTCCTGGTCACTGTAGCATAACCGAAAATGAGGAAGTAGACCGGGCAGCAAAGGCAGCCGTTTCTAATGGAATACCATACAAAAAAGACCCCTTTTCAGATATTCACGCACACATAAAGTCCAAGATGTGGATTTCCTGGCAAGCTAAGTGGTACGAGCAGAACAATAACAAGCTAAGGGAAATTAAAGCAGGTGTCAGGGCTTGGAAGACTTCTTTTACAGGCCAGAGGAAGGATGAGGTTGCTATGGCACGACTGCGCATTGGTCATACCCAATTGACTCATGGATATCTGATGACCAGAGAGGCACAGCCCATTTGCCCAACATGCGGAGTATTTATAACTGTCAAGCATATTTTTATTGAGTGTCGAATTTATAAAGAACAAAGAAGTGAACTTCGGCTCTCATCATATTTTGAGGAAATCTTAGGTAACAGTCCCATTCAAGTCAATAAATTATTACTTTTTCTAAAAAATACCCAATTAATTTCAAAAATTTAACTAGTTATAATATTACTAAAAGAAAAATCTAAAAGTAAATTTTATGATGTCATTATAGAAATATATTTGCTGTAACATGTGAATTAAATAGCAACAATTTCATTATAATTAATTCTAAAACATATTAATCCATAGAATCAGCCTCATTTAAACATTAACTATTATTGATTGGGGTGGTGGGGGTGACCCTGCTCCGGTATGGTGTCGGTCGGGTGGGGGTGGGTCTTCCGGTGTCGTGGGCCCTCAGGACCAAAGGGTCCATGAGCTTGGAGGGTCTGGTCGGCCTGGTCCCACCGAACAGACCCTCGGCCACAAGCTCATGTCATGTAATATCTGCAGTATACTCTAAACCCTCATCTAGTGGGTGGCCTGCGATATCGGTGGGCGTGCCCTCGCCTGGTCGGGTCCTGTCGGTGGTGGTGGCGCTATCTGTCACCCCAATCAAGGCATAAATCGCCCGTGTGGCTGACATGCCTTAAAACAAGAAAAAAAAAAAAAGTAAATGCAGACAAATCTAGCCATGCAACTTTCACACTTCATAAGTCAAGCTGCCCGCCAATAACCCTCCAAAACATTATAATTCCGCAGAAATCGCAAGTAAAATACTTAGAACTGATACTAGACAAACGCTTAACTTGGAAGCCACACATAACTCAGAAAAGACAGGAACTAAACAGACGTTTTAGACTTTTATCACGCTTATTGGACAAACGCTCAAAACTATCATTGACTAACAAACGACTTATATACAATACCATACTCCGACCAATATGGACTTATGGACTAGAACTATGGGGTTCCACTAAACCTTCCAATTCCTACAGAATACAAACAATACAATCCAAAATCCTTCGAAAAATGCCCAATGCTCCTTACTATGTCTCGAACTTAACCCTCCATAATGACTTTAATATCCCCTTTATCCAATCCCTGGCCAAATCAGTCTATCAGAAGTTCCATTCCAATCTCCCAGGCCATCCAAATCCTTTGATAAATTCTCTATCCTCGTTCCAAAATCCACAAAATCCCCATAGAAGGCTGAAGCGGAGGTGGCCTAGAGACAATTTGCTTTAACATCTACAGTGCACAAAGTGTGTTATTTTTTCATTTAAAATTGTTTACAGTTGTTTCATTATTATTTTATATTATATTTTTCTTTATTTTTTCTTTAATGCATTACTATTGTGGGTTTTGTAATTGTTCATATTCCCACATCAAGCCTCACAATGTCATTATAACAGAACCAGCAATATTACTAGAAATATGTTAACTCATATTGTTGTAATAATCAATAATAATAAAAACAAAAAAAAATGTAAGCAACAGTGACTTTAAAAAAGTCTAAAATACTAAATATTTTGAAAACGGGTAACTTTTGGATAAGGCAATATGGGATTAAAATTGTTTGTTTTGGCCAGAACTATCACCTCGCGAAGGATGTGGGTCGATTTACCATTAACCCTATATAATTCAATCTTACTTTAACAGCTGCACGTTGAGTGACCAGAATCATGTGTTTCTTTACCTTTGTTTGGTGTAGATCTGATGCTATCACTTGAACTTTTTTTTGTTTAATTGCAACATAATCCCTGTTGGAAGGCGTAATTAAAGTCCAGTAAGCGACATCATCAAATTATACAGTTAATTATTTATCTATAAGCTGATGATTCATTCACCGGTATCATACAGTTTCTCACCTTTATAAGGCTGCACCTATATCGGACACGAATTTCTCCCGATCCGATACAAGCCGATTTCGTTTGACCGAGAACGGTCGACAGCGGGCGACGAGAGTGTCTACATTGGTCCTGACTGGATTCCATCCAATTTTGTCACAGCTCGTCAGTAATGACCTCGTAGTGAAGTAAAAATGAGTGATTATTTTAACAAATACCACCTAATAAGCATAGGAACCTTCGATTAGGTTGAATGTAGGAGTTGTAAAAGGGGAGTTGAAAGGCCACTCAATCTTCTGGAAGTACATCAGTCCCAAAAGAAATAAGTTAATCTTTAACTGTTACACTACGATAAGAGAAGCATTAATATTCATATTTTAAAACTATGTATAAGGAGGGTAGCTAGAAGGTTTTAAACATATTTCCACGAAATTTAATAAACAAGAGAAAAAAAATGCGAATTAACAAAGTTGTTCTAAATTTTATTAGTTTCCATTTAAAATAAAAAAATACATCGAAATCGGTTAAGATGTAGAGGCTGTAGACCATATTGAAACATAATATGTCGTTCGGCGCCATTTTGCGTCGTCGGCCCGAAATCGGTCTAGAACAAAACAAGTTTGTACGGCCGAGAATCGGTGGCCATCGGTTCGGATCAGATCGGCGAGGGACCAGTGTAGGCACCTCCATTTACGTCTGTGTGTTTGTTTCTCTTCCGTCAGTCGGTGGTGGTCGGATCGGGACAAATGTAGGTGCCCCCTAAGCCACAGACACGCCGTTATAACACGATCTGAGAGATGATTCACAGGAACGTCATCAAATAATAGAGTTCAAAATTGCCCAGGCAGGTAATCGTTGAGTGCCCAGTGTCGTATGGTTTCTAGCCCGATTTAGGTCCAGAAATGATGTCATAAAGTGATCTGAAATATTATTGACCGGATCAGAATCCCAGCTCCCTTAGAACCCGTAATCGGTTATGTCCTGTAAGTAACTTCATCGTGTAATACAGATCATTATCACTGTAACAGCTGATCGTCGTGTGACCAGCATCATGTGGTTCTTTACCTTTGTCTGGTGTGGATCTGTTGCCATAACATGATCTGCGAGTTAATCCCTCGGAACAGAATCCCCTCTACTAGCCGACTCCAACAATGGGCTGCAACTCCGCCGATAACGTATGAAATATGACCCTGGAACAGCTAATGTAGAAAGGGGCTTAAATCATTTTTAAGTGATGATGCTTTTTTTACTTTTCTTTCCTTTTTTTCCCTCCCCCGCTTCTGGCTTCCTCTCCGAAAACAACTAAGGCTTGTCGAGTGTTCACTTCCAACCCTTTACAGAAAAAAAAAAAATGTTTCCCTTCCGTGCGTCCTCTAACTTCCTAAATAATTGATCGGGTATGTTGGACCCTTGTTTTTGGACCCTCAAACCACTCTTCGTATTTCTATGATTAGAACATTGAATGCCAATTTTTACTATCCATTCCTTTATCTTAAAATGGAATTTCCATTTATTTGGGATTATTTATTTATATAAAAAAAAAAACAACAAAAAAACAGTCCCGTAACAGGCCACGAGGGCCCTGAGGGGAAGATACTATAGAGGTATCTGATTCATGACCATACGGTACACTAGGGAGATAGTGTGGTCAGTACTATGCTCCGACCGCCTGATTTTCCCCTTGGCTGCTTCTACTGCTAGAGTCATTAGCACCCAAGGTACCCATTATTAATTTAATTAAAGGCTGGGTTGGCCTAGGGACGTTCAGGGAGGCCGAATTCAGCCCATGAACGAAGACACTAGAGGAAAAAATCTTCAGTGCTTGCTCGGGATTTGAACTCAGGTCCTCCAACTTATTAGTCCAGTGCTCTACCACTGAGCTAACCTCGCCCCCTATTTATTTATATGAGCTTACAAAAGAAGCGATTAGCTTTGAACAAAGGAACTTCTGGCATTAATAGTACACAATAAAAGATAATAATGACGATATCATAAAAAAGTTGTTTATATAAGGCTCGTCACACAGCAGCAGCATAACTAAGCACATTTCTGAGCAAGTTGTTTAGTTCATGCCAGATTCCTGAGTGATGTGCTAAAACTAATAGATATATAAAAATCAAAGTTTACTTTTTATACATTTTAATCATCTAAAATAGCTTACTTCGTTAAACGACAACAAAAATATAATTCTTTGCAAGGAAGCAAAAATTACAGCCATTGAGGGAAAAATCTTATTTCCCCTTTCCTAACGGATGGATTTTGTTTGACCGGAAACAACGTTATATCCTTGCAATTATTGAGACATAGGACCTTTTATTTATCATATTCATGGATTAAGTAAGTTGTGAATTTACTATCATAAAATATTTTCTCTAAGTTCTCCTAAACTAAAGTAATTAAGGGTCGCTCCCTTATCTTAAATACTGTTTTAATTAGGATATAATCTTTACACGAACTATTCTAGATTTTATTTATGTGGTAATAACTATTTGGCAAAGATAACCACAAATAATTAATAATATTAAATATAATAAAGTTGTTTGTGTTTTACCTTGGCCTAGTGGCTTGCACGTTGGATTCTCTAGCGGCAACATGGGCTCGGATCCCGCTTGAGGGACGTTGACTTTTTCCATTGATGTACACCCTTCACTCCGAAAGTTCTAGAAATTCAATTAAATCTGACGCTCCCATAGGTCTGAAACTTGTAAAATGTCAATTACGTTTGAAACTTGTGGAGATTATATTAGGCTCAGTAGTTTTTGAATTGCTATTAGATCTGGAATATTACAGTTTTTGAGCATACCAAACTTGGAGACATCCTATAAGGCCTGAGGATTTTTGAGTTTCATTCGTTTTCTGGTGTCCATTAGATCTGAAATTATTGTAGATTTTAAAGTTTGAAACTTGGAGAGATCCTATACGGCCTGAGACTTTTTGTGTTACTACACACCTGAAATAATCTAAAAAATATATATGTGTTTGTGATGCGGCTCCTTCCTCCAGCTCTCCGCGCAATATTTTGCTGGATTTCTCTCCGGCTTCGTCTGGCTGTCATTCATCAAGGATGTAATTCCCACCAAAACACTTGCAAAATGGCAGCACTTGTGCACTTGTGTGGGCGTGAGTCTGTAGACGTTAGGAATGTAACGAAATACCTGGATTTACTCATAAATGCATATTCCCCTTATTTAGCGAAGAAAATTAAGTACACTAACGCTTATTTTACCTTGACAAGTGATATGGTTTAAGACATTTCACCTGATATCAATAGGTAGATGTTTTTATAGTGTTCGAAGAGGGTTGGGAAACGTCAATCGATTCGGCGTCATAAAAGTGGTTTTCTGATTTTTAAAGGGTATTTATCCTTTATTTTACTTGAGCTAGTGATACGATTTGACAGGATTTACCTGATTGGAATATCGGGTTTTGCCAGGGTTGGAAATGGATAGATACTGGAGTCGGAAGATGATCCCTAGACACACTACACCTAATTATTGGCTAATTAATAGCATAGAGTTGATGTTCTTTATCCATCCCATCTGAGATAATTGGTAACCGGAATCTCCATAATTCAGTTTGATCTAGTGCGTGTCTCACTGCTCTCTCTCTCTCTCTCCTCCAGCCGATAACCCCGCACTTACCCTTCCTCGTGGTTTGGGGTAATGGAGTCGTTACGGAGTCTGCTTTACGACGACCAAATCCTATTACCGGAGGACGGGGATCAGTTTGAGCAGAGAGGCCGGTTAATTTGGGAATGGTAGTCTTGGCTAGGATCAAGTACTTGGTAACATGTCAAATGTTGGTCCAACTTAGAAATATGGTAGAGAGTAAGCACTCTTCAAATGAGCGGTATTTTGATAAGCCTGGCACGCCTGATTCAAATTTTGCCGGTGCTGGATTACTTAAGTTTCTAATACTTTGCAACAAGCCTCAGCCTTGTTGCATACATCTAGACCTGGGTTAGGTATTTTGATACTATTGCCCGTACAGTTACATATTATAGTTCTAATCCCGCAAGCGCGAAATCCTAAGGGAAATATTTCCGACGGTTCCACCATTTCCATTACGATGAACAACGCGCTATTTTAAACTCAATAAAAACTGACTATGTCTCGTTTAGGACCAGGGAAGGCTTTGAGAGGTCAAGCAAGGAAGATGGTGTTTAATATGTATCAATACTTAGCCAAAGCTAAGGCTAAAAATATTTTAAGTTATAGCCTGTTCAAATGGATGGTTTAGTAGGAGAGAAATGGGCTTGGCCTATATTCCCCGTGCAAGAAATTTGCGGTAAAAACTCTCTCTCATAATCTTATCACTAGTAGGATTAAAACGTTTTTAATCTAAGCTGTGATAAATATTTGACACAATTTCCTTTGTCTGAACACTCGAAGCGTTCCCTTGTGCAAAACGAGTCATAATCAGTTTTTATAATAATAACATGTTGTTCCTTGAAATGTGAGTTTGCAAAAGGCGGAACGGGCGGAAATATTTCCCTCAAAATTTCGCGCAATTGAAGTTTTCGCGCGGAATTGAACTTTTCCATCTATCTCAAGAGCTTATAGAAATCCCCACCGAGTCATATTTCTGTAATGGTTGAATTGTAGTCTGAAATCTGAGTAGTTTCTTTTTTCAAACTTCATTACATTTAAAAAGATGAGTTCTACGTTAGTAATTTAAATAGTCCCTGAGATCTATCCATGCCAGTACTGTATTTGGTCAAGAGAATATTTCACAATCTTAACAATGATGAATATATTTGAACGCGTTGCTTTGCCTAATATCCTTCCTAAGATTGGATATGTTTTGTTCTCGGCGTTCCCTTGAATACCTCTATGGCCGGGAATCCAATGTTTATTTACTCTTTCGTGCAACAAAACGACCTAAATTCTAGAGAATAATTCATAAATAAGTTTACACCTTGAAGCAGCGCATTACATATTGTTCGATCACTAAAAATTATATGTATTTCAATTTACGAAACTAATCAGTGTATCATGATCATAGAATAACTTGTCTTTATCCAGCCATCGGTCCACAATATGATACCACAGTCCGTATTGGAGTGTCCCATGAGCATTAAAGCACATCTACCAGCTGTATACCTTCACCTGTAAATAGAATGGACAGCCATATATCTGGTCCTCCTGAAATGGGCTTGCGCAAAAGGCGTTTAAAACTCTAGACTCAATGTCTAGACAAAGGGGCTACACTAGTTATGGGTCATTCCAATCACCCTTTATCACCCTTTTTTATGTTTTAGATAAGTACTATATAAAATGTTTCTTTCAAATGATGCGTTCTTTTGGTATACTATTGTTGTCAAGGGTATTCACTGATTATTTAGGAAATAAGGCCCTTTGAATTGTACGTTCGATCTCGTTTATATTTGCTGACAAGTCCAGACATGAGAGATATCGCAAAAAATATTGAGGAGATTTCAGGTAGTTAGGGTGTGTACGTGCAGTGCACAAGTAGGTATGAATAAGCACAGGACCAGCATGAATAAGGTTCCAACCTTGTGAATTGGGACATCACTTAAAAAGTGACAGGTAAATATGGCTCGAAGGACAGAATGAAAGAAGGTTTATGGATCAAAGAGATGATGGCAAACACTAGAAATACATTTCATTTGGAAAATGGTTTGCTTCTAAATAGGTACTAGAAGATAATTTTGATCAGTGCTTTCTGTGTAAAGACTTTTATGGCGTTTGCAAGAATTGCAGTTTAGAAGTGCAATGTTAAAGCGGAGGTGTAGCTTAAATAGCGTTTTTTGGGTCCCGCATTACTAGAACCTGGTATACAATAATAACATTTCACAGTTTATTAAGTATGGTTTCCTTGCAATGAACTGTCAGTTCCTGTTTGTTTCGGACCTGGCAAAAACAAAATGGTATACACTTCCTTCATAAAAACTTTATCGACATGTCCTTTATCAGTTTGCAGTTTAGGAAAGGGCACTTACGTACGATCTCGAGAAGTGGGTCACGTTCAGGGATCCGGGTCATAAAATGAGAACTCAAATTACGCGTTTCTATTGGTTCATTCCTATGGGCAATTCCATTGGCTGTTCTTTCTTCCATTCTAGTCAACGTTTTGTGTTCACTTACTGTTAGATTTGTGTTGTTTACAAGTTATATTTATTGTTTCTTGTTTCCCTTCTTAGTGTTGTTTGTGCTGTCCTTTTGGCTAGGAAAATGAGTATTTGGGATTTACCAACACCTGAAAAAGTACTCTTTTGAAGCAATGTTAAATTGCATATCGGCCCATTTTACACCGAAAACCCAGTGATCTATATTACCAACGAGTTGGATTAAGCTGGATATAACCTTGAGCGAGCGTAGCAAGCAGAAACGCATAGGAATTATGCAATTAACATAAGTGCTAATGTTATATAACCTAGGAAACCAGTAGCACTTTTGTTAATGGCATAACTGCTGTGCGTTTCCACTCGCTACGCTCGCTCAAGGTTATATCGAAACTCTAGTCAATCCAACTCGTTGATAATAATAATAAATGGTCTTTCGGTTGCCATATTGCGCTGAGTTCTCATTTCATGATCCGGATCCCCGAACGAGACCCACTTCTCGAGACCGGTGTAATTAGTACGTAAGTACCCAAGAAAGAATATAGAAATCACAGGTTATAGCTAGAATATGGAACACTACTCCCTGGAAAAACATTTATGATATATGCCTATAGTAACAGTATAAATAATTGGTCTAAAAGTTGTTCTATAAGCGCTTAGAAGGTTTTGGGATTAAGGTTACAATCCCTGTTCCTAGTAAGCAGTGGTATGGGTGGAGTTAGCACCAGGTTTCTGCTTAAATCAAGTGACGTCAGATTAGGAGTGGGGGTAGTAATTGCCCCCAAAGGTCGGGGTAGATCTACGGCAGCCTCTGGGATTACCTACACCGACCCCTGGCGGATCTTAGTCTAAACCTTCCTCTATTATTACCTCTCCAAATGACTTATTTGCCAATTTTCGAGAATAGAATGAGGACTCCAAACATTAGTCCCTCCAGTAGGTATTCTGGAAATAATTCTTGTATGCTTCCACAATCCATTTTTCTTAATATTTAAGGGTCTTCTGGTTTTCAATCGATTCCCAGGACGATGGAAAAAGGACGATAGAAAAATGTCTGGCGAAACGTCAGTAATCACCTCGTTGGCTTGGACACAACAAGAAATTTCTAAAACATTGAGCTAAAAAAATCACTAGGAGTGTGAGTAAATAAATATATTTTGACCCCTATGTATATTGACTTATACAAAAATATAATTTCCCGCCTTTCCGAGGAGACATGCAGTAACAGTACATGCTAGCAATTGTGCCTATGATGTTCCCCCTTAATAAAACTTACCATTGTCCAACAGTGGATTGATAAAGAATCGATCAAACAGTTCGCTAAAAATCTCAACTAGCTCCCAAACATAAATATTTTAAAGCCGGATGAGAAACTCAACATTCCAATTTAGTAAGCGTTCTTTGCAGTCACATAGAGAGCCAAGACTATTGATTGAGGGCGATATCAGCCAATCAGAGGGATTGTGAAAGCTATCGAAGAATCTCATCGCATTCGAAGGTATCGAGGTCACTGACTTCTGATTTGGACATATTTTTTATATTTTCCCTTTAGAATTTGAGAATTTGAAGAGTGAGCAAAATGAATCAAAAACGAAATCTATGTCCAAGATAAAACAGCAAACCTTGAGACGCTATTACACTAATACCTCGGAAAAGTTTATTATTGGTTGCAGAACTAAATGGTGTTTAGGGATTTGGCATTCGCCATTTCTAGGAAAACAAAAAAATGCTCATATAATATAAATGTTTGACAACCTCTCAGTTCAGTAATGCCACCAAAATTAACGAATTAAATAAACTTGATGTCATCCGTGGAGGCCTGGCCGACACTCCTTGTAGTCTACACTTCTAGTAGTCGACGCTCCTAGTAGTCGACACTCCTGGTAGTCGACAGTCCTGGGAATCGACAGTCCAAAGAGCCGACACTCCTTGTAGTCGACACTCCGTGTAGTCGACACTTCTAGTAGTCAACACTCCTAGAAGTCGACACTCCTGGTAGTCGACAGTCCTGGGAATCGAAAGCCCTAAGAGCCGACACTCCTGTCAGTCAAGAGTCCTAGGAGCCGACACTCCTTGTAGTCGACGAGTCTAGTAGTCGACACTCCTAGTAGTCGACACTCCTGGTAGTCGGCATTCCTGGGAATCGACAGGCCCTGGAAGGTGACCTTCTCAGATAATATACAATTTCTTTGTTCGTGGAGAGAAGGTGGAGATTTTTTCAATGTAAATTTTATTTGGTGTTGTTTTTGCTTGTTCTTTTACTGTTACCTAAAATATTGTATAATCACAACTTAAAAAAAAAAAGAAATCAATTAAATAAAAAAATAAATAAATGTTATTACTTTTCCCGCAATAAGTAAATATATAAAGCGTTTAGAGTCTATGAGCTGAGAATATAGGCAGCTATTGGTTTGGAGAGAGGAGATTGGAAAGTTGAAGGCGCCAATAAATAGGGAGCTAATCGTTGGTGGATGGAGCGGAACCAGGTTCAGCGCTATCTGCCGGGAGCAAGCAGCAGGCTAAGCCGGCGAGATTAGTAGTTGGAAGCTGTCTACTGGCTCCAGCTCCAGCTCCAGGGAGGGCTTTCCTTAAATCGAACTCCTTCCAGTAGCTAGCTCTCTCTCCAAATGGAACTAGCCTATTAACTCCGATACCAACACCTGTTCTGCTCCACCAATGGCTCCTTTAGCTCATTTATGACAGTTGGGGTGGTTGTTAGGCACCTTGTTATTTTGACTTTTCGGGTTATCTATTTCCCTCATTAACACGTTCAGGACCGATGGCTTCGAAAAGAATTTCCATCAGGGCCCAAGTATTCTTTTTGTATAGTTATTTCGGCAAACATATAAAACAAAAATTAATAAGCGTAGAAACTTTTAAAATTATGTAATTTTAGTGGATTAATTACAATTTAGTAAAATGTCAAATACGCCACAATAGCGGGCCCGCTGAAGGAATTTTTCGGGCGGATTCAGTATCATACGATACTAGACCCGCAAACCTAACCGGGAATACGTCATGAGGTCCCAAATCAAATACGAAGCGTATAGGACAACGCTGGGCCCGCAGAACACATCTCTCTGACGCATATGCAACGACGCTGGGCCCGAACGTGTTGAAGTATTTGCTGGTATTTCGGTTTATGACGCCGCACAGTGAAGCCATGAGGAGGAAAACACCTTATCGTATAAGATCAATTGCGAAATATTGGTTTTACTGAGGACATCACACGTATATAATAGCTAATTTTTAATAGCTTACAGGTTAATAGCTATTAGGTTAATAGCTAATTTTTGTTTTGGAAATGTACGATGTATTTAGTTAGTGAAGATATTTATAATACAACTCAATTATCCTTAGTTAATTTGGAGTAGAAAAAAATCGGCACTGAGCTATGATCCCACATAGTTTTACATAAAAAAACATGAATTGGAGTAGCTAACGAATACATTTTATCTCCTTACTCGGCCGTTTTTGAACACACCCTAAAATAAATGTGTCACTTAGCGATGAGACTGATAAGATAGGATTTTTTTTTTTTTTTTTTTTTTTTTTTTTTTTTTTTTTTTTTTTTTTTTTTTACGGCGCATCAACCAGGCTGACTATTAGCGCCGACATCCAGGGTGCAGCCAGGAATTTTCTCAGCGAGCCCTGAGATGAGAACAAAAAGAAAGAAAGGATAGGATTCTTGTTGACATTTTTCGAAAAAAAACGACTTTTCCATTATTATTTCCTGCGAATAGTTTATCTAGCAAGTAACTGGGCATTAACAACGAGTTCTCTTACAATATCGAGTGAAACTGTTAAATTACTTCGTGATAAGCGCAAACATTAAAAATAAAGAGGGATAAGTTGAGGAAAGTTAACAAGATCACGTTGGATCTAACTTTATTCGAAACAACACTCAAAAATAGGGGCCTCCCGTTGTCTAGTGGCTAGCGCCTTAGATTCATAAGCGGGAGGTGGTGGGTTCGATCCCCACCGGCGCACAGTGGTCAAAAACCGCCCAAAAGCGCTCAAAACTCAATAACATTTGATATTGTTGATTTAGAAACCTGAAATTACAATATTTCAACTAGGACACGATTTATTACTCGGATCACTTCAGACATTTTTTGCAGTCAACACTGACTTGAATACTGCAAAAAAAAAAAAAAAAGATCCATCTTCGATTTGATTCCAATGTTTACATATAGATAACGCGCGTCTGTCTTGCCGAGTTCTTTCACCTCAAGCACTGAAGTAGGCAGGTTTATGCAGCTAATTTCAGTCTGGGGTCTTTCTATACATGCCCACGGAATATTTAAGCCCGAAATTAGAGAGACGCAAAAGCTATATGATAAAACATGAAGGCGATTCGAAAAATACAAAAATAATTTTTGCCCTTCGAACATCACATTAAAACAAGAAAAACATGCGTCAACCTTATGGGTCTGAAAAAGTAAAGTCAAAGGAAGGATTTTGTTACATGAGGATTTGGGAAATTTTCTTCGTTTCTAGTACTTCACTGATTAACCACCGTCCTGCAATCAACGGTGGGGGCCAAAAACTCAAGAAATGGCACTCTCACGAGGTATTTAACATATATTTAAGGCAAATGGGTTCCGAGAAAATACTTCGAAAAATCAAGTTTTGAGCGCTTTTTGAGTGTTTATGACCACTGTGCGGTGGCGGAATTTTCTCATCCCACGGCTCGTTGGGAAAAGGAATTTTCCTGCACCCTGGATGTCGGCACTAATGGTCCAGATTTGTCGAAGCGCCGTTAAAAAAAAAAAAAAAAAAAAATCATTTAAAAATACATTTGCTATTATACATCTCTTGATACATTGAGTAAATTGTGATTTTTATAAATTGAATTCCTCCAGTTTTAAAATTTTTTTTTTTAAATATATAATTCGTTTATCTTCCACAATAATAATTCTATCGAAATAAATGATAAAGAACAAACACAACACTAGAACAAAATTTTAACACTAAAAATGGCAAATCACTCACATTCTAATATGCTCCAAGAAAGAAGTTAAGAAGTTCTTCGAAGAATGGTACAGGATACCTAATTGTTTGACCTCAAAGCTGGTTTGTTCCAAACCCAAGGGAAGGAATAAAAGTCCGTCACGCAGGAGCTGCATAACTAAGCACTTTCCTCAGAATTTGGATAGTGCAGACTACTTTCCAGAACAATTTGCTTAAAATATCCTACATAAATAAAATAAAAACATGAATAGTTCTCTTTTAATTTTGTAATGAGTAACTGATCAATTATTAATTTGCTTCCAGAGTTATGTTTACACATGGTACCTACTACACTTCGTAATAAATACAAAAAACCTCATATTATCGTATTATGATCTAACGCAGGAACAGGATACAGTCACTCTAGTGGTAGAAAGCGCTCCTTGCGGCGGCTTTGTGAACCTACGTCTGTCGGGCTTTTCTATTGAAATATATTACAAATTAAACCCCCGCTTTCCGATTGACCGATTCAGCTCATTTTTACAACACTTCTTTCTCATGAGTTACCCACGACGTATACCGCGTTTCGTTACAATACAGCAGAAATTACGACCGGTATGAGTATATTAGGAATTTGGGTCCGGAGTAAACCCCCCCTTCTAATGAACCGATTTAGTTTATTTTTACAACACATATTTACCTGTAGATTACCGCTACGAATACCGAGTTTTGTCGAAATATACCAAAAATAACGGGTGGTAGTGGCGAATTGGTATTGTGGGTCCGGAGTAAACCCCCCCTCCTAACGAACCGATTTATATTATTTTTACAACACATATTTACCTGTGGATTACAACTACGAATACCGAGTTTCGTCGAAATATACCAAAAATCACGGCTGGTAGTGGCGAATTGGTATTGTGGGTCCGGAGTAAACCCCCCTTCTAATGAACCGATTTCATTTTTATATCTCACTTTTCTCTCTATATTACCACTACGAATACCAAGTTTCGTTGAAATATAACAAATATTACGGCTGACATAGTCAAATTAGTGTTTTGGGTTCGGGGTAAACCCCCCCTTCTGGTGGACCGACTTTGGTGGTTAACAAACTCGTTCAATCGTTTGCTAATTGAATGCTATATACCAAGTTTCGTGACGAAAAAACAAAAACTCTAGCCGCTATCGTGTTAACAGACACATATATATATATATAAATTTTAACGGGGGTCATTTTCGGTGTCTACTAGGTAGGATCGATAAAGATTTGAAGAAATTTTTCAAAAATTCCGTCATGAGTCCAACCTCAATAGCTACTTTCCTTCGGAGGAAATGCTAAAAGCTAAGGATTATAGTACCAATTATTAATTTCTAACACCAATATGAAATTAGTTATGGACATTTTAAGACATTGTCCAAAAACTTCTGTTACTGCTTCCTTTGTTGGTTTTCCCTTATTGTTATTTTTAATATGAAAACTTAAATTCAATTATGTTATAGAACTTATGAATAAACGTACCAAATTTGTTTTTATTGGTTACAAACGCAAGAAGTAAGAGTTGAACCTTATATTTTATTAATTTGTGGTTGTTCAGAAACATTTGTTACTGACAGTATATGTGAAATACGTCTGGCCTGAGGGAACACACCACACAATGGGAGTTAAAGTCTTGTAGGCCTAAATTTTTTTTTTTTTTTTTTATTTATTTGAAATCTGTACAAATTATAAAGTGTGCAATGATCATGACAGATATTGATATGTAAATATGATCAAAACGGAAAAAAACTAAAATAAGTACAAAATTTGCCAACACGCTAGTGGCTACACAGTTGGCACTTCACTAGTTATTTAACTAAATATTTCAATGATTCCAGAGGGATCAGGTAAGTAACTTATCCCGGGGCCACTGTCTCTTAAGCCGCCTGGGAGGATTGTCCGGGTGGGATTGTGAAGATAAGGGTTGACCTTCAGACAATTTGGAATGGAAAATTTGGAAACGGGTTTTAGCAAGGACAAGGACAAATGGGATGTTAAGGTCATTATGTAGGGTTTTGATGGATACGTAGAAAGGTACGTTGACAATTTTGCGGAGAACTTTGGACTGGAATGCCTGTATTCTGTTGATGTTGGATGTTTTTGCAGATCCCCAGAGTTCAAGTCCTTATGTCCAAATGGGTCGAATGATGATGGTCCAAGGAATCGTCTAACTAGTCCGTATATTTTGTTCAGTTCTTGTCTTTTCAGTCTTGTGTGAGGGTTCCATCTCAGGCGGCTGTCAAGGTATAGTCCTAGGAATCGAACCTCGTTAGATACTGGATGTGGAGTATTTTTGTGGTAGACAGAAGGGCATGATCTCCGGTTGAGGGTGAATGTCACCTGTTTGCATTTTTCTGGGTTGATTTTGCCTAAATGCCGGAATTCTAAAATAATCCAACATAGAAATCTTTTTCATTTAGCAGTGTGCTCTCTCTGCAGTCAAGTATTCATTATTCAGCCGACGATATAACTTGAAAGTGAGGCCCACTTCGTTAAAAATGATACGAGAGCACTCCAATCTCTTTTTGATTAAGGTCTCGCGCCCTATTAAAAGAATCAAACGAAACTATTAAAAAATAACGACTTTTATAACAAAACTGTAAGCGATTGGACCATCTCAACAAATACAACCAGTTCATTTTAAGTGACCCTCGAGGAGTTTGCCTTTTAGATCCGAGGTGTGTTGAGATAGGGCTTGACTCCTGCGTCAGAAGCAGCGAAGCATTAGAAGTGGAAGGAGATCATTAAAGAAGAGCAAGAGGGGGGGGGGGGGGTTGAGTAGATGGAGAGGGGGTGGATATGGCCGAGTGTCGTTACGGCCTTTATCTCCGCTAATTGCTTCGAACGAATCCTTAGCGATCGGCACGGTTCATCGTCTCTGTCTCTTCAGGGCTTTTCATACTTTTCGACTCTTACTTATTTTTACACTTCAAGCGCGGTTTTAATCAGAAATCATTTGTATAAAAGTCATCCGCAAGGGAATTTAGTTGCCCCCCGAGCGAAAATGAGCAGTTACTACCTACAGATCTGAAGCTAACAATTGTTTAGGATGTCTACTCAGTGAAACTTGATAAATATTTAATAAATTAGGCCTCTCGTCCACTGGAACCGAAAAGCTGTGAAATGAATTCGTCCGAATTCGGACGAAAACGCACGAACAATCCAAACACGAGGCTCCATCATGGACCGCGTCCATTGGGCCCGTATGTTCGTCCGAACTTGTGCGAAGTGAGAACCGATCCTATTCTGCTAGGATTTATAGTTGCGAGCGAGTGCGAAAAGTCATGGTTGAAAATGGACTGTGAGTACGAGCCCTCAAGTGCGAATTCGGACGAACACGGAGGCAATGGACGAGAGGCATTCGCACGAATTCGGACGAACGCCGATCGTCCGAATTCGTTGCTTCGCAGTTCGCAGCTTTTCGGTTCCAGTGGACGAGAGGCCTTACATGTAGTCACGATTTCGTGCGGAGCTCATGTTTTTAGGGTAACTAAGCGTAAAATTACATTATCGAAAGAAGAGAGTTACATCATAGCCAAAGATATCTGTCTTTCAATTTCCCAAAATAATTGGCAACCAATGTGTTGGAGTTTTACAAAAACTGTTATCTGGTAATTCTTCTTTTGCATGGAAGGGGCATTTAGGCTAACGTTTAACCTTTTGACTGCTGCATTGAATAGACGGGCGTTGTGTGGGTCATGCGGAATTGATAGGCCAGCGTTGTACGCCTCATGCGGAGCTGGTTTCATATTTCTCTTCGTCCCTTTACTGATTAGTGAGCACATTTTTCGTCTGAGCATACAAAAGTAACCAGTTGGCTTGTTGACGTACCATCTTTCTTGGTGTCTCTCGTTATGACGGACATCCTAAAAAATCATTCAACTGATCATTGGGCGGTCCTCTGTTTGGGATAAATAGGAACATTTATGTTCATCTGACATCCATAGCTACCATCCTCTGACAATATGTGTTATAAAATGTACATTCACATCAAAACCTAAATCCTTAGGTCCCACTATTATTTTTTATAAATCCTTCCCCACGTTTTCTGAAAAATAAAATCCCTACTACCTACGTCCTAATAGAGGAAACAGCAGCCATGTATACATTACGTACTATCTTGTGGTTAACGAGGGACACTACTACATTAACAAGAAAACACCCCTAGGTGGAATTCAGTTTTATGAGAATACATAGCCCCTATGTTGATGAGTGGGTTAAACTAAAAAAAAAGTGTTACAAGAATATGTTTTGACCATACGGCAATTCCTGCAAAATCCGTAGAGATTTTCAATATGTTCCTGTAAAAAAGGATACCGCACTTTCATTTTTACTGTTTGTTTGAACTTGGGTCTGAAAGAACCTGGAAATCGACGATTTATAAATTTCCTTGAGGATATCTTTGGACCATTACTGAAGATGAATCCAATGCTATTGATTACTTGTGGCGCATCCTGCAAAGATTGTATTTTTTTATTGAAAAAAAAAATGATTATATAATTATGTAAGCTACTTCACCTACCATTGCTTTGACTTGCATTGAGGAAGCTAAATACTTTAATTAAATAAAATATGTTGTTTTCATAAATGTGTACTGTCAATTAAGTCCACCTGTTACTTGAATCAAAATAAACATTCTAAGTGCGTTCGACGTTTTTCAATTTCAGCTGATAAGCTCAGGGTAGTAGGAATTTTCTTTTTCAGAAAACATAGGGAACGTTTGATAAAAATTAATAGTGTGACCTAAGGATTTAGGTTTTGATGTTGAATGTACATTTTATAACAAATATTGTCAGAGGATGATAGCTAAGAATGCCAGATGAACATGTTCCTTTCCCAAACAGAGGACCGCCCAGTGAAGATCAATTTGAATGATTTTTTACGATGTCCGTCACAACGAGACACCAAGAAAGATGGTACGTCAACATGCCAGCTGGTTACTTTTGGTTGCACAAACGAAAAATGGAATATCTCAAGCGAGAATGCGGATTTGTAAAAGCAGAAGGGATGAAAATTAGATTTTACGGGCAAACTGAATATCGTGGTTTTAACACCTCTGAATATTTATTACATTAAAGATACAGTTATAAATAATGCTTGCTCAAATGAATTGGCACCAGGAAGATCAAAATCTGACCACCAGCTCGCATAAAGTGTCTAATAACGTAATGATGGACACTGGACTAGTATGCTTGAGGACCTGATTTCAAATCCCGAGCAAGCATTAACAATTTTTGTCTTCTGGTTTCTTCGTTTGTGTGTTGGATTTCGATGCCCTGAACGTCCCTACGCGAACCCCGCGTTTGTTTAATTTATTAATGGGCATCTGCAAAGGGGAACTTCATACGGCCGGACCATAGTACTAACCTCATGTCCCTTGTGCCGTATGGCTTTGAATCAGATATATCTACAGTATCTGCCTCGTGGTCTGTTACGGGACTGATTTTTTTTTATTTTATTAATTTAACTATTTATTTATTTAGGGCTTCAAAATAGATCATTCAGCCCAGGTCCACCTTGGTTGTTTTCTAGTCTTCACCTGTAATCAATAAGATACGGAGAAATATATCATTCAGCCCAGGTCCACCTTGGTTGTTTTCCAGTCTTCACCTGTAATCAATAAGATACGGAGAAATATATCATTCAGCCCAGGTCCACCTTGGTTGTTTTCCAGTCTTCACCTGTAATCAATAAGATACGGAGAAATATATCATTCAGCCCAGGTCCACCTTGGTTGTTTTCCAGTCTTCACCTGTAATCAATAAGATACGGAGAAATATATCATTCAGCCCAGGTCCACCTTGGTTGTTTTCTAGTCTTCACCTGTAATCAATAAGATACGGAGAAATATATCATTCAGCCCAGGTCCACCTTGGTTGTTTTCTAGTCTTCACCTGTAATCAATAAGATACGGAGAAATATATCATTCAGCCCAGGTCCACCTTGGTTGTTTTCCAGTCTTCACCTGTAATCAATAAGATACGGAGAAATAAACTGGAAACAGATATTTATTATTAAAGTATCAACTAAAATATTAATTTAGCTACACATTGTCACCACCAGCTCAACTAAACAATATGTTTGATTGTTATTCTTGTAATTTTGGATATTCTTTTGAACCGCATTATAACTCCTACGAGAATGAAAGACATTAATGACCAAATATATTTTTGTTTTCCGCTCTATGGAGAACACTAAAATAATAGGTGGTTATCATAGCAAATAAAGAATTTTCTATAAAACATTTTTTTTTTTTTTTTTTTTTTTTTTTTTTATTTTATTTATATTGATTTAAAATAATAAAAGTCAAATTATTATGTATGATAACCACACATTTTTTCATTGTTCTCTACTATTATGGTACTTTATGTTAATAAAACAATTTTACTTTAAATTAATGTAATAACATTATTTTTCTTCAATATGAATAATAATTTTTCAACTTCTGTTTGATTATCTCCCAAAATTTCAGATAATGTATTTGGATAATTTATTGGTTTAATAATTTGTCTACATTCGGTGAGTAGGTGTTTGTCGGTCAAGGGAGTACCACAAGTGCGGCATTCAGGAGGCTCTCCGTTACACATTAGAAAACCGTGTGTAAGCCTTGTGTGCCCTATGCGCAGTCGGGTAATTATAATTTCTTCCCGCCTAGTTTGTTGATTAGATGTCTTCCAGGGATTTGTGTCATTTTTTATCTCTCTAAGCTTGTTTTCATTGACATTAAACCAGAAATGGTGCCAATATTTCTTTAGGATTTTATTAATTTCAAGGATCAGATCGTTGTGCATTACCATATTAAAGGGAATACCTTCTGTTATGCCTTTTTTTGCGAGATGGTCAGCGATTTCGTTCCCTGGTATATTAAAGTGGCTCGGTATCCAATAAAAAGAATACTCGTACCCTAAAGTTGTAATCCTACAAAGACCCAACAGGATTTCATTAATTGACGGTTGAATTGAAAAAGGATTTAGAATGGCTTGAAGAGCGGATAATGAATCTGTACAAACTATGATAGGATTACTACTTGGATGTTCTAACATCGAGTCAACTGCCTTCTTTATAGCGAATAGTTCAGCTGTAAAGTTGCTGCTTAGTGGTGACAATGAGTACATTAGAGAAGAGGATTCAGTCACAACTCCAGCACCAACCCCAATCTCGTTTTTAGATCCGTCCGTGTAGAAGAAAGAAGCACCAGGATTTTGGCTTTTAAATTCATTGAAGTTGGATAAAATTAAATGTGGCAACATATCTTTCTTTACGTATTTTTTGAGCTATTTGCTTGAGAATTCCTTAATTCGTGTGAAAACATAAGGTAATTATGAAATTTTTCATGAAAAGGGTGTAAATTAAAAGAACAAACTTTTAAAAAATACGTGAGACACAGTTTTTCTCTTCTATAATGGAGGGGCATTTCTCCTGTTTCTGCATTCAGACTTATTATAGGACTAGACCTGAAGGCTCCAGTTGCCAGTCTCAGACAAGTATTCATGACACTGTCAAGCAAACCTAATTTTCTTCCACTTGCAGACCCGTATGCTTCGCATCCGTAGTCTATCTTAGACCTTATTAAATTTCGAGCTAGCATTAACATGGAGTAGCGATCAGCACCCCAAGATGTATTGGCAATGGTTTTTAAGATGTTCACTGAGCGGATGCATCTCGTTCTCAAATCTTTTATATGTTTCATCCAAGACAAATTACGATCGAAAATTAGTCCAAGATATCTGAAGGATTCGACTATATCAATATTTATGTTATCTATGGTTATGTTAGGTATGAATTTTGGAAGTATTTTTGAAAAAATTTCCATTTTTGTCTTTTGAATTGAAATTTTAAACCCTCTCCATTTAAACCAGTCATGAACTTCATTAATTGTTGATTGAAATTTTCCAACTACATCGTCGAGTTGTGAGCCTTCGCAGTACAACACTAAGTCATCGGCGTACAGCATACCTTTACATGGAGGTTCGATAATTTTTATTACATCATTGATGGCCAAAGAAAATAGTGTTGGGCTAATAACACTGCCTTGAGGAACACCATTAAAATAAATATTTTTATTAATATCTGTTATGCAAATCTGTAAAGTCAGATTTTAGCGACAACAGAGGATATCTCTTCTATGAATCCGCATAATAATTGAATTCTTGGCGTCATATTAACGCATCGGCGTTAAAACCGATAATACGTTGAAATTTGTAGATATAATACTTTATGTCGGTCTAAAGAATCCAAATAGTACTCTGCATAACGTTTAGGAGCTTTTTTTTTTTTTTTTTTTTTTTTTTTTTTTTTTTTTTTTTAATTGGAATTAACGGTGTTTAGGAGCTTTAATGCGATATATTGTCAAGTGCGACGCGGTTCAATGTTTTAGAACCGTATTCTCAGCATTCGAATGAAAAATTATTATTGTGTATCTAAGGGTTTATCATTTAATAATGTAACTACAAGTCCATCAAAATTACTGGTTTTTAACATTCAGTTGCAAAATCAATTAACTCGAAGAGGTTAATGGTAACAATAAGAGAGACTTCCAAAGTATATTCCTAAAAATATAGCGTAACTATAGCACATATTTCAAGATATTTTAATACAAGAACTTTAGTGAAGTTGGCTCAAGTGTTTAATTGGGCGGAGGCAGAAGGTGGAACTGTAGATAAATCAGGGTTAGAGAGCCGGTGACGCAAAGTTTAGCGACCAGCCTATGTAACTCTCTACATACCCCCGCAGTAAGGCCAATGGCTCTATAGCTGGCGAGTGGTTTATGGCAAATAGATTCCCGTTCTAACAGCTGCGAAACTATCCATGCAAACACATAAACTAAAAGATATTTATATATAAACTATTTGTTACCCGGCGTGCCATATAATGCCAAGCAAAAATAAATTATAAACCAAATAAGTAATATAACTCTAATAACGAAAATCTATAACTGTTCGGGTTCACAGTTGCAAAGCTGTGAACTCCGAACTGTGTTTCCTAGACGATTTTGACCTAGCCTATGACACTCCCGGATCAAGACCTACATATGTGCAAAGTTTGATCAAAATCAGTCTAACAGTGTGGATTTGTATAAGGAACAAACATACAGACAGACAGATGGTAGAAGGTTTTTGACCTAGCTTATGACAATCCTCGTACCAAGACTTACCAGTGTGCCCAGTTTGGTCAAATGGTGTGGATTTGCACAAACAACAAACATACTGACAGACAGCTGGTAGGCGTTTTTGACGTATTCTTCGAGACTTCCCGGACCTACCTGCGTGCCAAATTTGATGAAAACCTGTCAAACCGTGTGGATTTGTATAAGGAACAAACGTACAGACAGACAGCTGGAATACTTTTTTGACTTATGTTAGCCTACAACGCTCCTCGGATCAAGATCTACCTGTGTACCAAGTTTGGTCAAAATCGGACGAACGGTGTGGATTTGTTTGAGAAATAAACGTACAGACATACAGCTAGTAGACATATTTACCTAGGCCAGGAGACTTCCTGGATCAAGACCTACCAGTGTTCCAAGTTTGGTCACAATCGGTCGAACGGTATGGATTTGTTAAGGAATGTCTAGTAAACCAGACATTACACAGAAGATAAAATAACTAAACGGGCATTACAGACATTTACTATTCTTACTTGACAGACGATTAGATCTTTCACTTAAAAATAAAAGACTAATGTACATGACAATACTTAGAACAATATAGACTTTTGAAAAACAACTCTGGGGATCTACAAAACCCTCTAAAGTCTAACAAATTAAAGCCAAAAATTCTTTCTCTCCAATTTGACTCTAAATGATGACCTCAATACTCCATTTATCCAACCGTGCATCCACATATGTCATTCATAATTACACTGTAATCTTAATTCTCTAATAAACGCCCTATCATCACACCAATTCCCAAATAACCCACATCGCCTACTGAAGCGTAACTTACCTAGAGACCAGTTCCAGTAAAAGTTCTTCATCCAGATTGTAATCACGCTGTCAATACAAGACTTCATGTTGTAAATATATACCCCCCTCCCCCCCCCCCCCAAAAAAAAAAAACTTTGAAAAAAAGAGCCTGGAACCAAGTTCCAGGACCCTCCCAAAAACAGTTTGCCTAGGAAAGATATGATATCAAAGCATTGAGCCAAGTTTTAGGTCCCTTATCTAGAACCTAATAATACTCTTTCACTTATTTGTGCATTTCCAACTTGGCCAGTTTTTGTTAACTGATGGCCGCTATGACGATCGGATTTATTATGAAATTTCTGGCATTTAAAGATTCAGGCCCTTAGGGCAACGATTCAGAGGTATTATGAACTCTTTGATGACTTAAAACGATCGGGTTTGTATGAACTCTATCTAAGATAAAACGGTCACCATATTAATAAAGTCCGTCACGCAGGAGCTGCTGATGAATCTTTCCTCAGAATTGGGTAGTGTAGAGTGAATTATTGAATAATTTTCTTAAAGTAACCTATGTAGATGAATAAAATAAAAACATAAATTGTTCTAATCTTTTGCATTTTTCATGAGCAGCTGTTTCAATTATTAATTTCCTTCCAGAGTTTTGTGTATGCGGGGTACTACACTACATAAATAAATACAAAAAGCTTCACATTTTGATGTATTGATCTTAATGAGTTTCGCGAACCTACGTTTGGCGGAATAATTCAATTCAAACATACTACAAAGTAACATCCCCCCCTTCCGGATAGACCGATTTAGTTCATTTTCATATCACTTCTTTCTTATTAGATACCCAGGACGTATAAAGAGTTTCGTTACAATACAACAGAAATTACGACTGGTATAAGGAAATTAGTAATTTCTGTCCAGAGTAAACCCCCCATTTTAGTCAATCGGTTTAGCTTATTTTTATAACAAATTTTTCTCTTCAGTTGACCACAATGAATACCGAGTTTCGTTAAAATATAAGAAATATTATGGCTGGTATTGGAAAATAACTACTTTGGCTCCGGAGTGAACCCCTCCTCCACATGGACCGATTTTGTTGGTTAACTAACTCGTTCAATCGTTTCATGGAAGAATTCTATATTCCAAGTTTCGTGGCGAAATATCAATATGTCAATATGCATATATATATATATATATATATATATATATATATATATATATATATATATATATATATATAAATTTGAACGGGGGTCATTTTCGGTGTCTACTAGGTAGGATCGATAAAGATTCGAAGAAATTTTTCAAAAATTCCGTCTCGAGTGCAACCTCAATAGCTACTTTCCTTCGGTGGAAAGTGCTAACAACTGGCCAAGTTGGAAATGCACAAATAAGTAAGAGGTTCTTGTCAAGGTATTAATGGCTTAAAACTTGGCTCAATAATATGATATCATAACCTTCACAGGGTTATCTATAGGGTAACCTACAGATAACCCGTCCTAAAATTCGTAGTTAATAAAACGTTAAAGACGTTAAAATTTAATAAATAAATAACTTTCACAGGCAAACTGTTTTTGGGAGGGGCTCTCAATCATTGGGAATCTATAGAAAGAATGTTTAAGAAATCCAAATTTTAAGTTATGTAAAAATATTGTTGTTGTTAGCGCGGTTCCTCCCTCCTTATAAGGTTGATACAATGAAACAATCCGGAAGTGCCGACTAGAAAATTTCGCGTTTCAGAACCCCTAGAGACCGAAAATAACGGTGGTTCAAATTTGTATATATATATATGTATATATTTATATATATATATATATATATATATATATATATATATATATATATATATATATATATATGTATATATTTATATATATATATATATATATATATATATATATATATATATTTGTCTGTTCGCGGATTTCTGGCTTCCCTGATGGTCCGATTTTGATGCAATTTGGTACAAAAATCGTTCGTCTAATTTGAAAGGTCAAGTTCGTTAACCAGCAAAATCCGCCCACGGGAAGATGGCGTTTCGGGCAAAATTCGCGCAAAAAAAATCGTAACGCTTACGTTTTTGAGTTCATTAGCTTGTAAGTACTCGTTTTATATGCTTCTTGGGCTAGGAAAACGAATGAAACCATTTTCAAGGCGATAGCTTTAACCGTTTTCGAGAAAATTGGAAAAATAGTTTTTGAATACCGTTTTTGGTTTGGGTACTTAGAATCATGGGATTCAGTTGAAACATTTTCTGCATGTTCTACTTTCATCAAAACTAATATGTTGAAATTTTGGTTACGTTTGGAGTTAAGGAAGGGTTAGAATAAAATATTTTATCAATAGACATAAAATGTTTTGGTAACTTTGTATACTTTCCTTAATATCTCAAGATAGGTTGAGAATTTTGGAAAACGGAAGAACACCATTAGAAAGCTTACTAAATGCTCTACAAAAAAGGTTCTAATGAAAGTTTTGATTAGGCGATGTCAATCGGAGAAATAAGTGCTTAAAACTTTAAAGTAATTGATTTCGCTTATTCGAACTGTTCTTTTTGTCTGTTTTTATTCCTTGTTATTTTTTAATTGCTTATAGTTGGATAATGTATTTTACAATAAAACGGATTAGGCAAAATAAGAAAAACAATTCATTGTTAGAAATATAGCTTGCCAAGAGAAAGAGATTCGATGACGTCTTTTGAATATTTTCAATTGCCTTCATGCTGTTGGTTTTTTTTATTTTATTTTTTAATTGATTTTATTTGTAGAATTATTACTATAGTAAAAGAACACAGGAATATGTGAAACATTTTGATATTTTCTAATTCATTGAAACGTATGAAATGAAGTATCGGTAGAAGAGGATTCTAGAGTCTGGCGGACCCGAGCAGGTAATGCCATAAAACCCTTTGAACAAAGGCCGAGGAAAATATGATCTGTTTCTACTCTAAGCTTTTCATATGACAATAGGGATATGAACAGGAACCGGAGTCTCCCGTGGTCTAATGGCTAGTACCTTGGATTCATAAGCGGGAGATGGTGGGTTCGATTCCCAACCTCCGGCAGGAATTTTATCATCTCACGGCTCGCTGGTAAAATTCCTCGCTGCACCCTGGATGTCGGCGCTAATGACCTAGATGTAGATGCGCCGTAAAAAAAAAGAAAAAGAAAAAAAAAAAAAAAAAAAACTATGAAGAGGAACCGCGCTAAGATGATGCAGTTCCTGCGAGTCGGACTTTTTTACTTTCAATTATGTTGTTGACATACCAACGGCGGAGGCGTCAGAAGAAGACAAGAATGCCTTCTACTTGGAGCTAGAATCCCTGGTATCAAGCATCAAGAGAAACAAAAATATAATTATTGTAATAGGAGATTATAATGGAAGAGTTTGAGGAATTCTTGATGGCGAAGAGCAAATTATGGGAAGACATACTCACGGGAAAAGGAATGAAGGAGGAAATCGATTGATTCAGTTCGCCTTCTCCCAACAACTCCAAATAGAGAATACCTATTTTAAGAAGAGGCAAGCTCAGAAATGGACTTGGTGTTCGCCTAAGGGACAAACTTTCGAGATTGACTATATCCTAACGAATAAGATTAATCTTGTAGAGGACGTGCTTGTAGTAGCAGGTTTCAACTATAATAGTGATCATAGGATGGTGAGAGGAGTCTTACAAGTAGGGAAGTTTATGAAAGAGAGACCATTTAAAATAAAAAGAAATAAGTTATGCTCTTTCCAGGATGAAGCCGATATCTTGCAGTTTCGAGATTATCTTAAAGTGGAACTAACCAATGGCATTGAGAGGCAAGAACACAAAGTACAAGAGAGCTACAACCATTTTATAAACATATTAAATATGTTCTTGGAAAATAATACTAAGTGTAGGACACGTAGAAGGGGCAAACTCTCTGAGGATACTCTTCATCTGCTCAAGGAAAGAAAAAGCAAAAGTCCGTCACGCAGGAGCTGCATAACTAAGCACTTTCCTCAGAATTTGGGTAGTGTAGATTGCTTTCCAGAACAATTTGCTTAAAATATCCTACATAAATAAAATAAAAACATAAATAGTTCTCTTTTAAATTTGTAATGAGTAACTGATCAATTAATAATTTGCTTCCAGAGTTATGTTTACACATGGTACCTATTACACTACGTAATAAATACAAAAAACCTCATATTATCGTATTTTGATCTAACGCAGGAACAGGATACAGTCACTCTAGTGGTAGAAAGCGCTCCTTGCGGCGGCTTTGTGAACCTACGTCTGACGGGCTTTTCTATTGAAATATATTACAAATTAAACCCCCTTTTTCCGATTGACCGATTCAGCTCATTTTTACAACACTTCTTTCTCATGAGTTACCCACGACGTATACCGCGTTTCGTTACAATACAGCAGAAATTACGTCCGGCATGAGTATATTAAGAATTTGGGTCAAGAGTAAACCCCCCTTCTAAAGAATCGATTTAGTTTATTTTTACAACACATATTTACCTGTAGATTACCACTAAGAATACCGAGTTTCGTCGAAATATACCAAAAATCACGGCTGGTAGTGGCGAATTGGTATTGTGGGTCCGGAGTAAACCCCCCCCTCCTAATGAACCGATTTAGTTTATTTTAACAACAGTTATTTACCTGTGGATTACCACTACGAATACCGAGTTTCATCGAAATATACCAAAAATCACGGCTGGTAGTGGCGAATTGGTATTGTGGGTCCGGAGTAACCCCCCCTTCTAATGAACCGATTTAGTTCATTTTTATATCTCACTTTTCCCTCTATATTACCACTACGAATACCAAGTTTCGTTGAAATATAACAAATATTACGGCTGACATAGTCAAATTAGTGTTTTGGGTTCGGGGTAAACCCCCCCTTCCGGTGGACCGACTTTGGTGGTTAACGAACTCGTTCAATCGTTTGCTAATTGAATGCTATATACCAAGTTTCGTGACGAAAAAACAAAAACTCTGGCCGCTATCGTGTTAACAGACACATATATATATATATATATATATATATATATATATATATATATATATATATATATATATAAATTTTAACGGGGTCATTTTCGGTGTTTACTAGGTAGGAACGATAAAGATTTGAAGAAATTTTTCAAAAATTCCGTCATGAGTCCAACCTCAATAGCTACTTTCCTTCGGAGGAAAGTGCTAAAAGGAAAAGCCAAACATAACAGAGCAAGAAAGAGCAGAATTAACTAGCTTGAACAAAGAAATTAGGAAAAGAATCAAGATAGATCTACACAACCATCGGAATAGTTTAATAGACCAATGTCTAGCAAACAACTCAATAAGGCAAATGAGAAAAGAATTATCTCCGGGAAAAAAGTGGATTGTGTCTCTTGAAAATGCAGCTGGTGGGAAGACAACTGACAGGGAAAGTATGATGACCATAGCAACTACATATTTTAAAGAGCTCTACCGGGGTGAAGAAAGAACTGCAGATATGGAAGTGGAATTAGAAGCAAGTGACGAGGAAACGCCAACAATAATCCTGTCTGAAGTCACAAAGGCCATAAGTAATTTAAAAAATAATAAAAGTCCGGGGCCAGATGGCATAACTAATGAAATATTAAAAGCAGGAAATTTCGAGTTAGCTAGGGCGATTACAGATATATTTAACCTGATTTTGAATGAAGAAAAGATACCAGAACAATGGAAAACTGCAAAAATCATTTTACTATTCAAAAAAGGTAACAATTCGAGTATGGAAAACCACAGGCCGATCTCTCTCTGTTCAACGATTGCCAAGGTATTTTCCAGCGTGTTGAAAGAACGCCTCACCAACAGCATAATGGAATGAACTCAAGTAGAACAAGCCGATTTCCGAAAAGGTTTCTCAGTCTCCGACCATATTCAAACCACCAACCAATTAATAGAAAAAGCAATTTCCCAATCTACCTCTGTTTTGTAGACTTTAGAAAGGCGTTTGATAGTGTCTCTCACAGTGCCATAATTAAAGCCTTAAGAAGAATAGGGATAGAACAGAAGTACATCCGACTTATTAAGGAACTTTATACAGACATGAAGGCATTTATTGGAATGGAATGGACGGGACCCTGTTTTCCGGTGGAGAGAGGTGTGAGACAGGGGGACACACTATCGCCACTTCTTTTTATCCTTGTGTTGGAGATGGTTTTCTCTAGTCTCAACTGGGAAAATAGAGGAATAAAAGTCAATGGGAGGGATCTGAGTTCTCTACGTTTCGCAGATGACATCGTGATAATTTCGAACAAAAGTGAAGATCTCATCATAATGCTGAATGATTTGGTGGACGCTTGTGAAGCAGTAGGACTAGTCCCGAACTACTCAAAAACCAAGGCCATGACCAATGCAGGAAGGAACGAAATCCGCTTGGCAAACAGCGATGTAGAACTCGAGTACGTGGATGAGTATACTTATCTGGGCCAACTTATCTCTTTCAAGAATAAGTCGAAAAAAGAAGTTGAAAGACGGCTGTCTCTAGGCTGGAAGAAGTACTGGTCTCTGAAACTGATAATGAAGGGAGATTTTTCAGTGGAGATGAAGAAGAGGGTGTTCGAAACGTGCATCCTACCAGTAGTAACCTACGGAAGCCAGACCTGGTCATTAACCAAAGCTAACACCAATAGACTACTTACCTGGCAGAGATCTATTGAAAGAAGCATGGTAAATGTGAAGAGGAAGGATAGAATCAGAAATACGACAATAAGGAAGAGAACTGGTCTGACAGATATCTCTTCATACGTGACTTCGCTGAAGTGGAATTGGGCTGGGCATTTGATGAGAAGGCAAGACAAGAGATGGTCCCAAGAAGTAACAAGGTGGACGCCATATGAACTCAAAAGAAACAGGGGCAGACAAGCTAAAAGATGGAGAGATGTTTTCAAAGAAATGGCCGGACCGCTGTGGTGGAGATTGGCGATGGATCGCCAGGCCTGGAAATATAAAGGACTAGAGGATCTTAGCGACTTCCGCCTCCCAATAGGCTGGTCACCAGGGAAGTGTAGACTAGTACTCCTGAGAAGGAAGGCCTTCATCAACATTTGTTGTTTGTTTTTTTTTTATCATCCAATGGTTTTGTTTTATATTATTTTATTATTAATCGTTTGATTTGTAAAATTACTCCAATAACTGTACAAAATTGTAAATATTTGTTGATGAAATAAAAGGCTATTTCATTTATTCATTCATTAATGTTGTTGACATATCGAAACAGTATTTTTGTGTATTTGTACAGAGATTGTTAAACGAACCGCGGATTTGTAAGTAGGTTTTTAGAGGAATATGTTATGTGTCCGGAAAAGTTTGGATCTTGTCTCATAATTGAGTATATATAATTTTTTTCCCCCCGGCGTATCAACAATTGGGCTATCTACATGTTCCCACCCTTTTATAATGCCATCAGCACTTGGTCGGTTGCCCATTCAGGTACCGGCCACGCCCGAGAGTCGTATACAATGGTGTGAAAAAATGTATGTGTATCGTTTAGTGTCTTTTTACCCTTTCGCATTGGTCTGGGTTGAACAGAATATAGGTCCAGAAGCTGCCTCTATTTTGCAACTAGCTAACAAGAACAGCAGCCCCATCTCTCGAGGAATGCTGGAAATAACGATTGAAGCATCATCCCTCTTGTATCAAACAAAAGAGTTATTTTCTTTATAACAAGGCAGTGCTTATAACTCCGAACAGTTATGGCATGAGAGCAATCCCCTCCATATCGAGAATTACCTCAAGGTTTAAGATTGTTTTTATTGTTTTCTATGTATACTCATTGGATTACAACATTTTCTTCCAAATATGTAGTTAAACTTTTCAAAATATTCAATTTTGTGGTAATAGCGAATAATGCTGATTGCTTAAATTGACTCAGGCCCCTTTGAGATATTTTACTTTAAATATTTCAAAAAATTAAATTATGGCAAACTTTGAAAAATTATATATAAAAAGGAAACATTTCTCAAGCTTGAAACTTCTGCAGCAAGCAGTCCTATAATAAATCTATGCAATAAAGAAAAATTGAAGGTAAGTCTTTCTTCCTTCTAATAATTTTGCAGGACTAATTCTCCCGTTTTAGGTTAAATTTCAATCAATATTGGTGATTTTTTTTCTTCAATTTCCACACTATTTAGGAAAAACAGTGCATGAACAAAAATTAAGAGCATATCGTTCTAATAATTTTAGTGTTTATTTTGTTTTGATATCTATGAAATTAAGAGAGTTAGATACATTTATATAAAACTAGTTTTAGGGCAAAAAGTAGTTAAAATACAAACATAAAATGCCCGGAAAAAAATCTATGACCCAGACATTTTTTTACTGCTGGTTTGAACTCACCTAGGAAAATCAAAAATGACGAGCAACGTTGTCTGAGTGATTTCTAATGGATTGACCTGGCAGAATTCTGATAAAACTCACCTTTTTTTCAAATCCCTCATCTGATTCAAATACGTCTAACCTTTGTGAAAGAATACGTTCAAAGTTTAAATCAAACGAATTTAATGTTCTTTTGCTCGTCATACCTACAAAAAGAAATGCTCTATAATATAGGGGCATTTAAGTACCCCAACGTACATTTTCAAAACTTTAAATTGTAACAAAGAGATCGCATGAGTGTTCTGTGATGTTACAACCTTATGGAATAGCTAGGCCGCCAAGAACTCACAACCGTCTGGGAGTATAACGAGTTACCTTTGAATACTTTTGAGGGTTAGACAAGGAGTCAAAATATCTAAAACAGCGCCATATTTTCCTGTAGTTATATCGAATTTAATAATATTAAATATATTTTTAATATATATATATATATATATATATATATATATATATATATATAGCGATTGGTAGACTGGCATAATCTAAAATTCGATTAGCTTTGATATTCAAAGCTAACTGATTTTACGATACCTTCAAATTAAGATATCGTATAGTCCGTTTTCCAGAGTTCTAATGTTCAATACGTACTTGTAATAATCTTAACAAAATCAATAACGTTTCAAGCTGTGATATTTGAAAGGTGGACCAGTTGCCTTAAACCAAACATTTTATAAATACAGTAGAACCTCTCATATCCGACCATGATGGGACCGGGCCATGGTCGGAACGGTCAAAAGGTCGGATATCGGAAGGGGGGGAAAAACGTCTTTCAAAGTTATAAAACAGCTATACTGTACATTACGTACTGTAATAAACTTTATTGTAATTGCAAAACTGTTTCTTAATATATTTCAAAAATTTACTCTTTATTAAAGAGGAACAAAATTCAAGCATACTGTAAGGCCCCGTTTTCCCTTTGGCCTTGTTAAGTGAATAAGGATGAGAGAAAAGGTTGGCTGTCCATCTCTAGAGATGTGAGAACCACGAATCCGCAAACGTTGCGTCTGGGATGTTGGCACTGCACGTGGCTGATTCGTAAGATTCCTGGAAGATCTAAGACCTGACAAGAGTTTCTAGTTCAATCACCTGCAAAAGCAGGAGTGGGGTACAAAGGGTTTAAAAAGAGCTGGCTTACCTCCGACCGGGCAGAGTTTGCATCCGTTCCTGAGACTTCGGCCCAGATGCTGTTCAGAGGTAGGCCAGTTCCAAATTCTCTATAATCTCCCCAAATGATCATATTTGATAACTCTACCTATCTGTCTCTCTCACTCAACCTTTTCTCTCATCGTAGCAATGGTTTATGATATTTATGTTTGTATCCTCTGTGTAAATTATAGTTTTAAAAAGGAATTTCCGCTTCTCTAAAATATTTCCCCATTGTCTATACCTCTAAATCCCGTCCTTGCTAATCAGTCCCTTACAAATGGTGTCAGGTGTGGGGTAGTATTTAAATGTCCAGCTGCAAGCCGGCATTAGATAAGAACCCTGCTCTCGAGATAGGCCGGCGGCTGTACTGCTGACGCTGATAGGACAATTCCTCGAACGGATATCTCGGCGCTGGGTAGTTGTTCATTCAATGTCCTCACGTTTCCTGGTTTAAGGACCGCCAAATACGGATATTTGGTGGTTAGCCCTGTTAGAGAGTAAAGCAATCCCTATTCGTAAGCATAACGTGTTGGGGTTCATTGGAAACGTTGAAAATAGAGCTATACGATGGTGGTAACGGAACAGCAGTTTGCCGATCTGAAAACGGCATTGGATCAGGCGTTGGCTGCAAATGAGCAATTCAGGGAAGAATTCGAGAGGACAAGGCATGAGGGTAAGCAAGGAAAGAGGGATCTTTCTCTTCAGGGAATGGTCCGGTGACGATTCTGGGGTTCCAATCCAAGACTATCTCAATGGTTTGGAATTAGTGGCAACTAGCGGAAACTGGGAAGATCGTGATAAATCCCTTGTGTTAAGGATGAGACTGAAAGGGATGGCTGCGAAATTTTTGGCCAGCAGATCGGATCTCAAGGGGCCAAATGTAAAATATTCCACGATTCGAGATGCTCTTTTAAACCGCTTTAAAGCGACTATGCAACCTGAGCAGTTTCTCCTTCAGCTTAGTTCAATGAAACAAGAGCGTGGGGAGGATGTCAGAACTTTCGGAGATCGTTGTCGGGAGATGGGTGAACGATCACTCTCAGGTGTGGGATCGGAGGAAGAAGTTATAGGGGCTCGCAAACAACTGGATAAAGTCGTCCTTACATCATATTTAAATGGGCTCGGAGGAGAGATTGGGAGGCTGACGAGACTCGCGTTCCCAAAGGAATTACAAACCGCGATTGAGAAGGCTAGAGCCATTGAAACGGAGTTAGGGCGACACGAAAAGGGAATATTTACTGTAGAGAAGAATCCCCAGGATAACGAAATTCCCAGTCCCGAGGAAGTTGGACAAAGCGAAGTAAGGGTCATTGAGAGGGGTAATCCAAGTGGCTGTTATCGCTGCGGGGATACGAATCATTGGGCCAGGGGATGTCGACAAACAGAGAGGGTTAGTGATATTTCTCCCAAAAATAGTACGAATTGTTATAGGTGTGGTCGTCGTGGGCATATCGCTCGCCAATGTCGTTCTAAACCCCTCGTGAAAGGAACTTTGCCAAAGAAGGCCCCAAACGCGAACGACTTGGGGAGGGCCCCGGCCCTAAATCGGCGACAAGGGGATCGCGCTACGAATTACTAGGCATAGGTGGGGGAGGTGAGAAAGGGTTAAAGGTGAGCACCTGGATAAATGGGCGGATTCATAGGATGATAGTAGACACTGGTGCTGAAGTTACTCTAATCAGGTCTCCTGCCTCAGGGTTCAAATTAAGACCCGCGATTAGTAAGATTAGGGGGGTAACTGGTGTGGTAATCCCGGTACGCGGTATTCAAACGGTGAATATCGAAGTTAAGGGCCATCGAATGTCCCACGACGTCATAGTGGCTGACGTCTGCTTAGAAGGAGATGGACTATTAGGCTTAGACTTACTAGGGAAATTAGACGCCCATATAGACCTACGTTCGGGATTGTTAGTCACGGGAGCATCGCCTAAAATTGAATCTCTACCTTCCGTTGGTTCGATAACAAAGAGGGATGAGTTAAAAATGTCTGCGAACCGAGAGTGGGTACGTTTCATGAGTAGGACGGCGAGAGAACTAGAAGCCAAGTTTTCAGGTCATATTTTATCCCTTCCAACTAGCGTGAATATAGGAGCTAAGCCGATAGTCAAGGAGGAATCAAGACACACGGGGAAGAAGGATAACAAAACCAGCTCAGCGCGTCTTTCGCGAGAGGAAACGCTTCCGGCCTTCAGTGAATCTCTATTAGAGATTTCCGTACCAGGGAAACTAGACCAGAAAGCTGTCATAATTGAGCCGTCAAGAGCACTTCCCAATGGGGTTGTAGGAGGGAGATGCATTAACACTCCTCGGGACGGCCGTTCGTGGATGCAGTTCGTCAATTTGACCGCTTCGGCTGTGACATTGCCACGGCTTCTAGTGGTAGGTCTGGTAGAGAGAGATTGGGCGGAAGACGGTGGATCTTGTTCGGAGAGGGAACGCGAGGATGGCTCTAAAACTCCTGTTGGTTTCGCCTCGATCGTTGGCGAGAAATTGGGCCATTTAAGTGGTGGGGAAAGGAGGGATATGGAGTCCTTGTTGTCCAGATATTCAGACATTTTTTGTGAACCGGGTCCCGAAGGTTGCTCCCTGCCTGTTCAGCACCATATTGAAACTGGAGATGCCAGACCTGTGGTGAAACGCCCGTATCGTGTGCCTTTCAGTGAACGGGAGGAAATGGAACGGCAGGTTCAGACGTTGCTTGAACGAGGCGTCATTACGCCGTCTAAAAGTCCTTGGCAAGCACCTGTAATTCTAGTCAAGAAAACATCTCCAACAGGTGACTTAAAGTATCGATTCTGCACAGATTTCCGTGGCCTCAATGCAGTTACTAAGGTCAATACTTACCCGCTTCCGTTGATACAGGAAACCTTAGAACAATTGGGGAGTAGCCAAATCTTTTCCACAATTGATCTTTCGAGTGGGTACCACCAAATACCGATAGCACCCCAGGATCAGGCAAAAACGGCCTTCACGACTGTAAACGGACACTATGAGTACAAAAAAATGGCTTTCGGCCTTGCGGGGGCACCTGCCACGTTCCAACGGGTCATGGACCAACTTCTTGGCCGACTGAAGGGCACCGGATGTTTCGTTTACCTCGATGATGTGGTGGTTTATAGCTCATCACTGAGGGAACACATGCTCCGGTTAGAGGAGTTGTTCGACATATTCAGAGGCGCTAATCTAAAAGTGAACTTGAACAAGTGCGCTTTTGCGGCATCGGAAGTGACCTATCTGGGACACATAGTTACAGCCGAGGGAGTGAAACCAGATCCTAGAAAATTAGAGGCGATCAAGTCTTTTCCAGCCCCCAGAAATGTGAAGGAGTTGCGAAGTTTTCTAGGGTTGGCAAGCTATTACCGTAAATTCATAAAAGGCTTTGCGGATCTTTCAAGACCGCTGACAGAATTAACTGGCTCACGAGTACGATTCCAGTGGGGCGACAAGCAACGGAAGGCTTTTGAATCGCTAAGAGAAATCCTAAGTTCGGACTCAGTCTTGTGCTATCCGAATTTCAGCGAGCCATTTATATTGTCCACCGACGAATCAGGAGTAGCTCTGGGTGCCATTCTGTCCCAGTACAGAGATGGCGGCGAGAGACCTGTTTGCTACGCTAGTAGGCAGTTGAAGGGTCCAGAACTCAACTACTCGGCAACAGAACGAGAACTGCTAGCGGTGGTTTGGGCAACAAAGCTGTTCCGTTGTTATTTACTAGGGCGAAGGTTTAAACTTGTCACTGACCACTCTGCCTTGAGGTGGATGCTAAGCCTTCGAGACCCGTCTTCACGGCTGACCAGGTGGGCCCTTCGGTTAGAGGAGTTCGACTATGAAGTCGAACATCGCCCGGGGAAGAAACATTCTAACGCTGATGCTTTAAGCCGTACAATAGCTGTAGTCACGGGAAATAGGCAGAAAATAGCCCGAGGTAAATTGAAGGATGCTCAAAAGGAGGATATGTGGTGTCAAAGAGCCATCAAGAGAGGCACTGTTCATGTACAAACAGATGCCGATGGCCTGCTATATTGGGCCGATGGGGCAACGGATGAGTCGGAATGGAGGCTTATGGTGCCTGAGGGTCTACGAAAAACAATCGTTGAAGAAAATCACTCGAAACCATGGGCTGGGCACCCAGGGGCTGATCGTACTCTCGCGGTAATCAAAAGCTCATATTATTGGCCGGGCATGGCGGCGGATGTTAAGTCCTTTGTGGAACGGTGTCACGCGTGCGCTAGCAGAAAAAGTCCTGTATCTCAAAAGGTCCCCCTGGAAGCTCCCTATATGGCCACAGGGCCTTTCGAGCAGGTATCGCTAGACATATTTGGGCCTTTGCCGACTTCCAAAAGGGGCCATCGTTACCTTTTGACCGTAATTGACAATTTTACACGGTATGCGGAGGGAATACCACTGAAGGGGCAAATAGCTGAAGAAACGGCCGTAGCACTCGTCGAGAATATTATCACTCGACATGGGGTCCCTAGGAGGTTGTTAACAGACCAGGGAAGAAATTTCGTTTCTCGACTGTTTACTCAAGTTTGTAGAGCGCTGGGGATTAGGAAATTACAAACTACCGCTTACCATCCGGAATGTAACGGAATGGTAGAGAGGTTACATCGAACTCTTACCGATTCGATATCCCAATATGTGCGAAGAGACGGTCGTGACTGGGATAAGTGGGTCCCATATGCTCTCATGGCATATCGAGCAATACCTCATTCGTCGACAGGATACTCCCCAAACTACCTCATGCTTGGGCGAGAATTGGTAACTCCGTTTGATTGCTGGGTAGGTCCAACCAATGACGGATCGGAATCAGCGGACCATGTCGAAAAGTTAGGGCATCGGCTGAAAGAAGCCTATAAGGACGCTTTGAGTCGTGCCGAAAAGGCCTGGGCAATGAGGACCCATTATTGTAATGCCCGGCGTAAGGAGCGACGCCTAGAGGTGGGGGATTGGGTCTATCTCCATTGTCCAGCCGTAAAGCCTGGGAATTGTCCAAAATTCCACTGTCCCTGGACAGGCCCACACAAAGTAGAAAGGGTTCTTTCGCGAGTGAACTATGAGATCCGACTGGCCACTGGATCTCTGAATGTAGTTCATATAAATAGGCTAAAACGGGCCCCGGGGGGAGGAGGGGATTCGCACCCTAAGGTTATGACGAAGGCAGGTGGGGCAACCCGGGAAGTGGAAGGGTCGGAAGATGAGGTCATGGAGCCGGAATGGGAAATTAACCCAGGGTGTTGTTATGGCTCAGAAGACGACTCTTGTGAGGACCAAGATGAAATTGAAACGCAGAGTGAGATTCACAGACACTGTCCGGTTGCTGCGGGAAGATCGCCAGAATGTAATGACTCTGCCTGCCCTCTGGGCGTTAGATCCTCTCCTGAGGAAGAAAACAGGGAAATAACCCAGGATAGTCAAGGGGAGGGAAACGAAGGACGGATTGAGACAGGTGGGACTTCCGGGGAAAGTTCCAGTGGTTCAGATAGCGAGAGCCAAGCTCAGCAAAAGGGGAGACCTGATGCTACTTGGACACCAAAGGGGAAAACTTTAACTTTTTCTCGTAGGTCCCCATACCCGCTTAGGAGGAGAGCTAAGTTGCCTGAAAATGATTCCTGAATATCTTATTTCAGGGTTGTCGCTGTGGGTGGTCCTAGGAGTATGGCCCTTGGCGTGGGCAAGTCTGGTTTTTCTAAGACGAGGTGACGTAGTTGTGACGGGAGACAAATGGCGTCTACTGGTCACTTGAATGTATCACACCTAGAAGGTATAATGGAAACTCTGCGAGGGGAGATTTGGAAGGTCCAATTAGACCTATCTCATGCCTCGGTTAAATATCCAGAGCTTGATGGACTTCAGCCTGTTGTCGAGGGCATACTTAGTCTATTCAGGGAGGCAGAAGAGGAACTTTATATGCTCTGGTCCATGCTACCTAGTCCCCGAGAACGTCGAGGATTGGTCAATGCGGGGGGGATAGTATTAAAATACCTATTTGGGACCCCAGACGCGGACGATTTACAAGGCATTCAAGAAAATTTCGACAAACTAAGTAAGCAGTACGGAGACACCATACATGCGGTCTCTGAACAACTAACGCTCAGTCGCGAGTTTGAAAGGAAAGCCGAAGAGGACACAAAAAGGGTTACCCGCTTGTCTGGGGTGGTCCGTAGAATTTTGAAGGAAGGTTTTCAAAAAGAGGCGCAACTTCAAACGAACATATCGCGTGTTACTAACCTCATCCAAAGTTCCCTGTACCTTTCCTCGTCCCTCAGACGCCTAGAAACTGGAGTAACGGAATTCCTATTTAGATTCCGCAGAGTTCTTAATGGAGTAGGTGCATCGATGAGTGGAAGGTTGAGTAGAGAGATGCTAGGTCCTAAAGAGTTAACTCTGATTTTGGGGAAGGTAAGAGAGGCTCTGCCAACTGGACTGACACTCCTCTCGGAGGGAAGCCGATATCATGACCAAATTTACTACCAAATTTCTGAAGTACATGCAATTGCAACCGATGATGGAGTAATAGCTGTAGTGGAATTGCCTTTAAAAACTCCGGATCAGGAGATGGTGCTTTATCAGGTTCTGTCCTTGCCTCTTAAGGAGAATAAAACAGGAAGAATGGTTGCAGCTCAGCCGGAGGGGGCGTTCTTCTTGGAGAGCCACAACGAGAAGGCCTACTCAATTCTTCAGGAGCAGGATATAGCCAGATGTCGTCCCGGGATACCATGGATCTGTCCTGCCGAGTTCAAGTTCTTTCACGGACAAACACCATCTTGTATTGTCTCATCGTTTCGCCAGGAGAATACGTCGAAGGAACGGTGCCCGTGGACTTTGGTGAATCCTAGATCTTCACCCACATGGATTTGGGACGAGCACAAGGAGCTATGGTGGTATAGCATGTCTAAGCCCACTCGCCTCCATCTTCAATGCAGAGGGAGTGCTGGAGTAGAATCGCTAGAGCGGGTTCTAGATGGAAGTGGGCAGCTTACCATAGCACCTGGTTGCACAGCTTGGACACCTGATTATCGCCTTTTGCCGATAGCCGACGTTGGGGAATCCTCTCAGGTGGTGCAGTTGCAATGGGTCAACGTCACGATCAAACCACCCTTGGACCTGCCAGTAAAAGAGGATTATGATCCCGCAGTATGGGAGGATACTTTGAAGGAGCTCAAGGAGCTCGAAGAAGCGTCCAATAACTCTTCGGCTGAATGGGGAACATGGAGCGATGTTGAACGGATCCTTGCGGCCCAAAAGAAGGGGAAGGAAGGAGAACTTCTGTGGATAGCAGGCGGGTCGGTTGCTCTAATAGCACTTCTTGGGTTTACCACTGGCCTGCTAATTACAAAACTCAGATCCCGGCGTGGTGCGAATCAAAACTCGCAGCCAACGGAAGGAAGTGGGGCAGCAGGATTCGTAATACATCGACCGGCAGCTGAAAGTGTCGTATCTGTAATAACGGAGCGGATATAGACCGCTCGTAAGTGTAGTAGCCGTTCAGTGATTGTGACGACAGTGTTCGGTATAGTTATAAAATAATGGTAACATAAGGATTTTTACCTCCTAAGGGAGAGGTTTTGTCTTGTAAAGATGCCAATAATGTTTATTTTATTTTAATTTTTACAGCGCATCACCTGTATTGTTATTAGCACTAATATTGTTTATTATTATTATTATTAGTAACATAAGGATGGGTAGTGTTAAAGGTAAAGTAATGTTCCAAGGGAAACATGACTTTGAAAAATCGGGGGGTGATGTAAGGCCCCGTTTTCCCTTTGGCCTTGTTAAGTGAATAAGGATGAGAGAAAAGGTTGGCTGTCCATCTCTAGAGATGTGAGAACCACGAATCCGCAAACGTTGCGTCTGGGATGTTGGCACTGCACGTGGCTGATTCGTAAGATTCCTGGAAGATCTAAGACCTGACAAGAGTTTCTAGTTCAATCACCTGCAAAAGCAGGAGTGGGGTACAAAGGGTTTAAAAAGAGCTGGCTTACCTCCGACTGGGCAGAGTTTGCATCCGTTCCTGAGACTTCGGCCCAGATGCTGTTCAGAGGTAGGCCAGTTCCAAATTCTCTATAATCTCCCCAAATGATCATATTTGATAACTCTACCTATCTGTCTCTCTCACTCAACCTTTTCTCTCATCGTAGCAATGGTTTATGATATTTATGTTTGTATCCTCTGTGTAAATTATAGTTTTAAAAAGGAATTTCCGCTTCTCTAAAATATTTCCCCATTGTCTATACCTCTAAATCCCGTCCTTGCTAATCAGTCCCTTACAATACTTTATTTAAAGAATTCAGTTCCGGATTTTTGTATTACTTTTTTCTAATCTTGACTTTGCGGAAGTGTCCCTCCACTTTATTGCCCACAATACATTCATTGCAGTTACATTCGGATGTTGCTCGATTTATTTCATTGCTACGTCGAAGGCGCCCTTAGCAGCAGAATGACTCGCTACGGCGTCACTGGTGGTTTCGTATTGATCCTAGTCGATTTCTTCGTCCGCGGTTTTGTTCTGCAAAACAGCAATGATTTGGGCATTCTTGGGATCTTCATTAGTAACTTCTGAAACATCAGCTTCAACAAGTCACTCGTCGTTAACAAATATTGAACATTACAAGATTACAGCACATTCCACATCAGCAAGCACGTCAGAACTGATAGTTTTTGACAGGAAAACAAAGCATAGTGTAGATGAATCACTATTTCAAGTCTGGACAGGCTCGCCAACGGGGCGCTTGTGAATCACAGACGGCCGGGGACAAGGTCGGATATCGGGAGGAGTCGGTTATGAGACGGTCGGATATGAGGGGTTCTACTGTAAGAAGTTTATAAACAACAATATTTATATTTTATAGTGACCTGGATCTTCTTCACTCCAATAGTTTTCAGACAATTCATTTTATTCGTTCTTGCTCTACATATTTCACACTTTAGGTGTCTCTTCAGGAGCCAAAAAACTTGATAAACTAAAACTTACAGCCTAATTGTATTAAGGCGAATCTTCCCGTACAATGGCCACGTCCAATATGAGGTTACTATTACCTACTTATAGTGACAATTAGCTGTGTAAAATCGATAGATTCCAAAAATCAATCATCCAGAAAAAGATAAGTCCATAATGTAATAATAATGTTCATCTGTAGAAATTTTCAACTTCTTTTTTTTCAATATGTTATAGAGTTTTAGGCATTTTGTTCCATATATTTTCAACATTTGTTCTTTCCATGTATAATAAAAGAGTTCTTACTAGTTATCTATGCTTTTCTTTTGGATATTTTAAAGTGTTTTTGGCATTTTTTACTAAATATTTTCAATTTGTTATTACATATTTAATTTAAAATAGTTAAATATATAGTATATATTTTTAATTTTATTTTATAAGACCATCCGTTCCCTAGTTATTAGTAACGTAACATAAGTAATGGAATCAGCTTATATATATATTTATACACTTGTCTCATTTGTATTTGACCGAGTCAACATCAGAGCCTATTTCAAGCAGTTCATATGCTAAAAACAAGAGCAAAAAAGAATATGTTTAAAACGAAAAAAGTAAATTTAAAAAAATAAAAACTCTTCATATTAAGTTGCGTGTTCATGGGTTTAGCGTATGAACTAAAGAGCGTAGTTTGAGCTGGGGTAAAGTTGGTAGAAGTGTTTAATTGGGGGGCAGGAGGTAAAGGGGTTGGGCTTATAAATCTCGTTTAGCGCGGTAGGTCCTGCAAAGTTTGGAGACCGCAATTTGTGACCGGGCAGCTCTTATATGCGCACAGGAGCAAAACAGTACACTCGAGGAAGTTTCAACGACGCAGGAAGGTTCCGGCGGCAGTGGTTCCTATTTAAGCAACAACTGTTCAAAAATGTTTTTGTCACTATTTGCTGTTATTTGTTTGTTTATGAATTTTTTAAACTAAAAACACAGCGATTCATTTAAAAAAACTTTAGATAAAATATTAATAACAGAGGTCAACATTTGATCGAAAAAAACAACAACACTGAGCGGTTTTTGGGTCCGATTAAGATGAGTGGGTTGGTTAACCTTGGTCACATCAAGCTCTCTTGGAGGACAAATTGAGAAAAAAACCGTAGGGAAAATCAGGAAACGTTTATGCTTTTGTTTTTGAGTTTCCACAGTACGAACCCGTAGTTTGTTTAAAATTAGGCCTTCTCCTAGAGGTCAAATAGAGAAAAAAAACGTAGAAAAAAATTGACAAAATTCATTCCAACATTTATTTTCTCGGAGGCAGTGCGAGTAAACATATCGGATCTCAAAAACATACACATATTTTTTTTCAAATTCTCTCCAAGTTTCCATTTTCTCTACCTGACCTTCACATGACCTTCACATGACCTCAAGGAGAAGGCGTAAGGTCAAAAAAACTACGTATTCAGACTCAGGGACTTCAAAAACATACGCGTGAAGTTTGTCATATTTTTAGCGTAAATATGCTTTAGCGGTGACTAAACTGGAAATAAACGTAACAAAAAAGTGTCGCAAATAAGTGTCCGCTGCCGTTCGCGCATCGGTAGTGGCATTCGCGCATGAGCAGTGGCGTTCGCGCATGTGCAGTGGCGTTCGCGCATGAGCAGTGGCTTTCGCGCATGAGCAGTGGCGTTCGCGCTGGCGCAGTGGTCATGTACGAAAAAAGAGTAGATTACATAGGTTTGTCGGGTTGACCTAAAGCCTATTTATGTTCCTGAATTTGAGCAGGAGGCTGTAAACGAAATAATTTTTTCTAAGTTTTTGTTTTTCTCTATTTTACTTTTAAATGACCTTGAATCTGATGTGATGAAAGTTAACCAACCCGCTCATCGTAATCAGCGACCCCAAAAACCCCATAAGGACCGCTCCGAGTGTTGCTTTTTTTAGATCAAACTTTGACCTGTGTAATAGTTATTAATAAATATTAAAATATAAGCTGCCAAGAGTCGTTTGTGGTATTTAGTAGATGATAATACTAATTAGGCCAGTAAAAATACAATTTTTCACTAATTACACGCCATTTTACATGCCTAATTCAGGTACTACAAAAACTTACTACACTATTTATACTACACTACTCTATAGTGTAAATGAAACACTAAAAAAATAAAAATGATATTAGCTTTATTTATAAGTATTTTTTGCACCTAAATTTACAAATTACTTTATGAAATTGAGAAATAATCTCACTTCTGAGTGTACTGTGGGAAAGATAATTACATTTTACAACCTTTATTAGATTCGGCAGCTGGGAAAATTTTTTTTAGATTAGTATTGGTTCTTTAAAATATATTACTAACTAATATCAACTTTTTAAACAGCTATTGCGGTTTGAAAATTTTACTTCTGAACTTTGAGAATGCATAAGCCTTAAAGAAAAATTAAAGCTAATTTAAAAAAAGTATGTAACTTTGTAGAAGCAGAGGAAATTGGGAGTTTTCTACAAAAAATAAACTTTTTTTTTTTTTAATTGACTATTAGAGCGACGTATGTCTTGAACAAAAACAGATAGAAACATGTGGTTTGCAGGATTTCACTAATTTTAGCATAAATGTGCTTTAGCGATGACTAAACTGAAAAAAAGTTACAAAAAAGTGTCACAAAAAGTGTCCGCTGGTGTTCGCGCTTGCGCGGTAGGCATATACAAAAAAAGAAGATTGTATGTTATAAGTACATTACATAGGTTTTTCGGGTGGACCTAAAGCATTTAATGTTCGTGAATTTGAGTTCTGTTCTAGTTTCAGCTCTTTTGGTATTCCCACCTACCTTGTATATACATTATTAATTCGTGAATATTACATTATTAACTAATTTAATAATGAACTCTGACCCCATACTTGATTGGTTGAGGTATTAAAATAGTAGTTGTGGAAGAATGAGATAAGTTTACGTCTTGAGGTGGTCGAAGTATGTGATTGCCTCACAGAAGATGAGTCAACTAAATCATTGTTAGATCACGCAACCTGTGAAGCCGCAACAACCGAATCCGCAATATTTCATCATTAGTCTCCATTCTTGCAACATATTATGGAATGTTGAATTGCTTGAAGACTCCGGCAGTTTAATGGCGCTAAAGTTCTGCCGTAGAACGAGATTAGTTAGGCAAAGATTAACTTTACTCATTTCGGATGACCTGCTTAAAACTGGATTAGTAAAAAGTAGACATTGTTATGTATTCGTATAAGCACTGATTAAAACTATCATTAACTTGAAACTTTCAATGGGATAGGTTTGCCAACTTGCACAACCTCAGGTCCGCTGTGGTCTCTTTCGCTCCAATTCCAACTGACTTTTTACTCACCTGACACTAAATTCCTGTGCCTTTTCATGTGGCTACTTTCTACAAAATTCCTAATTACATACTGTTAGTTAACAGAAAGTGAAAAATATGTGAGCAGAAAATGAACCGGAAGTCCACTGAAACATCAGTTTACTGCGTGGCCCAGGGTTTTGGTCTAAGGGTCTCCCCATGGTGTAGTAGCTAACGCCTTCGATTCTTTTGCGGGAATTCGAATCCCACCGGCACACAGTGGGGCCAAACGACATTTCGAGTTCCAAAAAAGGCTACATCCTCTAAATCATAACCGATTTCAATTCATTGTTTTTTAAATGAAAACTAATATGAATGAATGCAAATTTATTATATACCTATACACAACTATTAAACAAAGTAATAATATACGGAATTACATAGGCTTGGACAGTGTCCATCAGCCTGAGTGCATGTTAACATTAATTAATTAAACATTAAAAACAAAAATAAATAAAATAGTAACTTATATACTCATTTGTAACAAAAACTTAGGAAAAGAAAAAATATATAAAAAAAAAAAGAAAAGAAAATAATAATCAGAAAACAAAACTAATATACAAATAATGAACAAATATACAAATAATTAAATAGCGAACAGAACAATAATACGTGCAAAACAAAATTGTGAACTTTAAATTAATAATTAAACTGGTTAATGAGAAATTGCCTTTATTTGCACGTATTATTTAAATATTTATACAAAGTGTCCCAGTTACTTATGAAAGCTTATATAATTTAGAACAACTTTGTCAAGCAAGATTTTTTTTGTTTATCCCGTTTTATTAAATTACGTGTAAATTATTCACGAAATTTTACAATTGAACATAAAATAATATTTTATTTTTCATCTAACATAATATAAGCACTTATATAGTTAAAATTAAACATTTAAATCCTGATTAGACTTGGAAAAAATTCAAAATCAATTTTCAAAATTCATAGAATTTAAATTAATCTCATTGTTCAAATTAAGATAAACTTACGTTTTGAAGACTGATTTTTTCAAGTCTAATCAGGATTTGAATGTTTAATATCAACGATATCAGTGCTGATATAAGGTTAGATGTAAAATGAAATGTTAATATATGATCAATTGTAAAACTTCAGGAATTTAAATTCTTTACACGTAATTTAATAAACGAAGGAAATGAAAGTCTGGATTCACAAAGTTGTTCTCAATTTTATTGGCTTTCATAAAAAAAAAAAAAAAAAAAAAAAAAATGCATTGAAATCGTTTGAAATTTAAAAGCTTTTTGAATGTCGTTTGGCCCCACTGTGTGGCTGCAGGAATTTTCTCATCTCATGGCTCGTTGGGTAAATTCCCAACTACACCATGGATGTCGGTGCGCCGTACAAAACAACAACAACAATGTAAAAGAGCAAAATTTGTTGGTTGTAGTCGCCGCTTTATAAACGATTTTTTTCTCAGTTTACATATCGTCGCTACAAATGCAAAGTAACGAATGTGAAAAAATGCATCTTTCATTGTCAATCTTTACTAATTTCTGCAGGACTTATGTACGGCAAAGTCTTGAATCTTAGATTACTCTATTAAAGGGGAAGTATTCCACTATCAAAAGGTCAAATCTGCCGAATATTTGACTGTCCAAAAAAAAGTTATGAATAAATGTTTTTCCACTCTGAAAAGTTTTTGCATTTGTAGCGACGATATCTACTGCGTAATGAAAAATTATTAATTTACAACTGTTAAGTATTTTTAATATTTATTTAATATTAAGTGTGCACAATGGCTTTATCCAATAGTCCTTCTTTTGTGTATCTTTCAAGTCTGCTTATGTTACAATGATTTCCCCCGTGAAGGATAAAGTGAGTTAAGAGAGGTTGCAAGAATCCTCCTTGCGGAATACCCTCTTTTTATAAAATTACCCTTCCTTTGTCCGGCAGAGAGCTCTCATACAAGAGGGTGAATGAGTTTTTCCCTCTGCCCTAGAGCTTTGAAGTGTTCCCAGCCTTTGTTTCTACAAGAAGAGTACTGTGGTGTGTGTAAAGGTGGCCTATGCGCAACCGTATCATCCTACTAAATCACTTCGTATCTCTCCTCTGAGCTTTTTAAAGAATATGGAATTAATTTCAGCCCTTGGTCGTGCCTTTATTGTGGCCTGTGGATTTTAAGCTGGGTAATTGCGGAGTCTCCTTGAGCAGGTAGAATGATTGCGGCAGCCCATTGTCATTAAAGAATAATGCTCCTCAACAACATTTTATTAATTGTGGTAGAATTTTATCGCCTTAATTTTTTGTCTATGATTAATTGGTCTAAAGAGTCTTTATCATAGAAAAACAAATATCATATATATATATTAGCTGTTACCCAGTGTGCCATGCTACACCTACTTTCTGTCTATGACTCTCCCCGTATCAAGATCTACTTGATACCTAGTTGTCTATACCCAGTTACGAAAATCGGTCAGTCGATGTGAATTTGTTTTAGTTCATAATGATACCGTCTGAGGCCAGCACATCAGCACTTCATCTAACAGCCGACGCCGACAGAGGCCAGTAGTAGTAGATTCAAAATGGCCGTCGCATTCTGAATGGTTCAGTGTAGCCAATTTTTCTGGAACAAAACTTTTGACCTTTTGACCAAATTTTGAAATTTGGCTATTTTGACCTAGCCCAGGAGATTTCTCGTATCAAGACCTACCTGTGTGCCAAGTTTGGTCAAAATCGGTCAAACGGTGTAGATTTTTATAAGGAACAAACAAACAAATAAATAAACAGAAAAACAGACAGACACGTGATTTTTATATAAATGTAGACCATAGACCATATGTATATATATATATATATATATATATATATATATATATATAGACCAGTGATTTTTATATCTATGATCTTTTGACCAAATTTTGAAATTTGGCTATTTTGACCTAGCCTAGGAGATTTCCCGTATCAAGACCTACCTGTGTGCCAAGTTTGGTCAATATCGGTCAAACGGTGTAGATTTGTATAAGGAACAAACAAACAAATAAATAAACAGAAAAACAGACAGACACGTGATTTATATATATATATATATATTATATATATATATATATATATATATATATATATATATATAGACCAGTGATTTTTATATCTATGATCTTTTGACCAAATTTTGAAATTTGACTATTTTGACCTAGCCTAGGAGATTTCCCGTATCAAGACCTACCTGTGTGCCAAGTTTGGTCAATATCGGTCAAACGGTGTATATTTGTATAAGGAACAAACAAACAAATAAATAAACAGAAAAAAAGACAGACACGTGATTTATATATATATATAGACCAGTGATTTTTATATCTATGATCTTTTGACCAAATTTTGAAATTTGACTATTTTGACCTAGCGTAGGAGATTTCTCGTATCAAAACCTACCTGTGTGCCAAGTTTGGTCAATATCGGTCAAACGGTGTAGATTTGTATAAGGAACAAACAAACAAATAAATAAACAGAAAAACAGAGAGACACGTGATTTATATATATATATATATATATATATATATATATATATATATATATATATATATATATATATATATACATGTATATATATAAAATAAAATATGTAAAAAATGAGGGAAGAAAGTGAATTATTCATTGGATGTTTTGAGGTTATGTTGTCTTAATAAAAAAATACATGGATTTTATGCTTGTTATTTAAAATAACGACTGTATTGCTCATAAAAGATATCGCGTCCTATGTGATGTCCCCTTATCGCAAAGCACCGTGACGATCGTTGGATCGCGTCCTTTGTGCCTTTAATCAATTTTTATAAGAATAATACATAACAATGTCTACTTTTTACTAATCCAGTCTTAAACTTAAGGTATTTCAGGGAAATGAGTAAAGTTAATCTTTGCCTAACTAATCTCGTTCTTCGGCAGAACTTTATTGCCATTAAACTGCCGGAGCCTTCAAGCAATTCAACATTCCATAATATGTTGCAAGAATGGAGACTAATGATGAAATTTGCGGATCCGGTTGTTGCGGCTTCACAGGTTGCGTGATCTAACAATGATTTAGTTGACTCATCTTCTGTGAGGCAATCACATACTTCGACCACCTCAAGACGTAAACTTATCTCATTCTTCCACAACTACTATTTTAATACCTCAACCAATCAAGTATGGGGTCAGAGTTCATTATTAAATTAGTTAATAATGTAATATTCACGAATTAATAATATATATATATATATATATATATATATATATATATATATATATATAAAAAAAAATCAGTCCCGTAACAGGCCACAAGGGCCCAGAGGGGCAGATACTGTAGAGGTATTTGATTCTTGACCATACGGCACACTAGGGAGATAGTGTGGTCAACACTATGCTCCGGCCGCCTGATTTTCCCCTTGACTGCTTCGACTGCTAGAGTCTTTAGCACCCAAGGTACCCATTATTAATTAAATTAATTGAAGGCTGGGTGAGCCTAGGGACGATCTGGGACCCCAAATCCAACGCTCGAACTGCAGCACTAGAAGAAAAAATCTTTAGTGCGCGCTCGGGTTTTGAACCTGGTCCTCCAGTTCATTAGTCGAGTGCTCTACCACTGAGCTAACCTCGCCCCCATATATATATATATATATATATTCAAGGTTCATCGCAAGTAGGTGACAATAGCCAAGGGGCTGAAACTAGAACAAAAATTTAGTTAAATCCTGTAAACCGCACATTTCTGTCTATTTTTGTTCAAGACAAACGTCGTTCTAATGGTTATTTAAAAAGTATTTCTTTTTTTATAGAAACCCCCCCTATTCACTCTGCTTCTACAAATTATTTTTCCGAAGTTACTTACTTTTTTTAAAATTAGCATTAAATTTGCTTTAAGACACGCATTTTCAAAGTACCTACAGAGAATAATTTTCAAACCGCTGTTCATAACTGTTTAAAAAATTGAAAATAAATATGACAATATAAATATGAGCATTGTGGCGTCTACAATCTCACTCTTTTTTTGGGCGTGTCAGGTTTTTAGCCATTTATGCCAGTGAAGATAGAAATATTTATCAATTATTTTAATTGAGAGGTTATGAAATGAATTTTGTTTTTTACAAGTGGTATTGTTCATTTTAATTCGAAATTTGGTGGATTCGTAAGTGGAATATAAAAACTACGCCTATTTGTATGTTCTTTATTTTTATTTTTTTTCTGGTGTTCCGCTTTATGGCGATATACAGCTTACATTTTATTTATATTATGTTACCTTATTGCCTGTATATATATATATATATATATATATATATATATATATATATATATACATATATATAGAATGTATATATTATTACATTGCATTATATTACCTTATTGTTTATATATTAACATTATATATATATTATAATATATACTAAATTCAATTGTATGTTCTAAGCGATAGGTAAGGATGCCCCTACCGGGCGACCCATCCGGATCCGTCCCGGCGGGCGAACGCCGACGGACCGCTCTCCTCTGGAAGACTGGTCATCTTCAGAGCTGCAGACTCTCGTGGGGAGTGTGCACGCCCCTGTTCCGTCCACAGACTAACACGACCCAGAGCGCCGCACACCGGCCAAGATACAAGTCTAACTTTTCTCCGAACATAAATTTTCCTGATAGATAAGTGTTCCTGGTAGATAGGTAAGTGTTATAAACTGTAAATAAAAAAAAATACAATGTGTTATTAATAAAAGGACGCTGAAATTAACTTAAATAGATCACCTAGCTGTTTTGTTTATTGGAGCACCGCAACAAAAGCGATATGCTCTTACATTTCTGAAGAACTGCCAATAACAGTTACAAATACAGTGTACAATAAAGCATAATTGTTGACAAACTACAGAGAT
>OX328126.1:27053914-27176414 GCA_946811695.1 Gonocerus acuteangulatus
TACTCCCCTCCTCTACTCCCTACATCGGGAACATAAATTTTTCCCGCCCAGGTGTACTTAAGCTCCTGTCGGCGTGGAGTTACATTTTCTCCAGGAATTCCTCGGCCGTCTTAAAGAGATATTAAAGGAGGAATTGTTAGAGTAAGATGGGATGCCATTCCAGAACCAGCAATGGTGATATCATGAAGGGAACTAAAATCTCGTCTCAATGTGCGATCAAAATCAAAGTCATTTTCATAAATTTATAGATTACAAATAAATCAATTATTTCCGGAATGGAATAGCCCACGTATACGCTGTTAATGGTCAATATGACCATAAGGAGTAATTTCTGACCTATGGTACCGTTGACTTTTTTCTCCCTTTAGACACCTAGATTCGAAATATGCAATAAAAAAAATTTACCTTGAATAACATTTCAAGGAAAATTTTGCGGGGGTCAATATGGGAGTTATTTTTTCCGATCTCGCATTGGGGAATCGTCTGGCCAACGGATGACCATTATTTTTGTGACACCCTGTACGTATACCGAGTTTTGTAACAATACACGAGAAAGAGCGGTCTGTATGAGCAATGGACTCCTGAGTAACCCCCCCCCTTCCTAATAAACCGATTTATTTTATTTTTACAACGTATATTTTTCTTTTTATGGCTAAGATGAATACCGACTTTCTATTAAATATAACAAAAATTACAGTATGGTCAAATTACTGTTTTGGGTCCGGATTAAACACCCCCCACCCCCATCCAGAAGATCTGATTTTAGTGGTTAACGAAGTCCTTCATTCGTTTGCTAATAGAATGCTATATACTAAGATTTTTTACGAAAAAAACCCAAAACTCTGGCAGACACTGGAACCAAAAGTATCGTGTTAACAGACATAGGTAGGTAGGATGGATGAAGATTTAAAGAACTTTTTACCTTTAATCATTGATCTTCTGTCTAAAATTGCAAAAAATTGCCGAGAGTTTAGGGCACTATTCTTATTGGTTGGTTTTGGAGCTGTGATTATAATTACGATTATAATCATAAACCCCGGAATTGTGATTAAGATTATGATTTTAATAAAAGAATAAAATGAGTTATTACGATTACACTTTCAATCACTTCTCTGATTATAATTGCATTTGTAATCACACCTTTTTTTCTGTGATTACAACTGTATTATCACTGATGATATAATCTAGCATTCACTTGCGTTTTGTTATACCACTCACATAAATAGTAAAAATTATGACTCATAGATCAAAAGATAATAATCAAGTAACTCTATGGAGACTTATTCCGATGAGGCACCTTATAATTTATTGATAAATTAAAAGATGAGTTAGGAAGACATATGATTTATTTTATGGGTAAATTATATAATTTTTACATTCAATAATAAAAGGACGTTAAAATTTAAATAAATAAATATAAATTTTACACGTAACCAAACAAATTCATATATCTTTAATTAGTTATCTCTGGAGACCACAATTCTCCATCAGGATTTTATCGAAACGGTCTTGACGGTCTCTGCCTCCACATGAACTCACATAAATATGTGTGTACCACTTTAAATAACATTTAAACATGTCTTTTTATTTGTGTATCAATGTTATCTTATTACATAATAACCGTTACAAAATATCATTATAAAATCACTAGATGGGCTAATCTGTAAATGAACTCTATGTATACCACTAGCTATGTTTTTTTTTTTTTTTTTTTTTTTTTTTTTTTGTTTTTTTTTTTTTTACGGCGCATCGACATAAATCTTGGCCATTAGCGCCGACGTCCAGGGTGCAGCCAGGAATTTTCTCAGCGAGCCCTGAGATGAGAAAATTTCTGGCGCCGGTGGGGATCGAACCCACCATCTCCCGCTTATGAATCTAGCGCGCTAGCCACTAGACCACGGGGGACCCCCACTAGCTATGTTAGTAATAAAATAAAATAAAATTACTAACCTAATATATATGTAGTATACTATAAACATATGACACAAGAGAAAAATATTGAAAAAAAAAATATATAAAAAGATTATTGATAGCCTAAAAGGATATCCATGTTGAGCACGACCCTCGCCCTAAGGGTTGGAAATCGGAAATACTATTTAACATAAAAGCACTACAAAAACTTCCCTTCCTATAAACGGTCTCATGTTTAATTCAGCCATTGGATTTGAGTAAACGGAAACTTAAAGATGACCGAATCTATCTTAGAATTCAAAAATTAGAATACGGAATCCACAATAAAGCCGTCTAGCTATTATTTTTGAATCCTTTTAGTTTTTCCTCCCCTCGTTGAATTAATTTTTAATATAAAGATACGTTTTTTGTATGGTTCAAAATCTAGATGGTAGTTCTAAGATATACAATGAGGAAACCCGCTTATGAGTCATGATAAACGTTTTCCCATTGATCTATATATATATATATATATATATATATATATATATATATATATATATATATATATATTTCTCGCTCTTTAGGTGTCAATAAATGTTTATATGGTTATAAGATCTTGCTTAGCTTTGAGATATTATTTTACTTTTATTTTTTTTAGATTTATTTATATTTTGTCCGAGAGATTAAAATAAAACATTAACTGAATCTATTTGAAGCTTTTCAAATGACACAAGAGCTAAAAAGGAAACGCGCTAACAGGACGCAATTCCTGCGAGTCGAACATTATTACTACTTGCTAGTACTCATACTACATGCTAGTACTCATACTACATGCTAGTACTCATGATACATGCTAGTACTCATACTACATGCTAGTACTCATACTACATGCTAGTACTGATGATACATGCTAGTACTCATACTACATGCTAGTACTCATGATACATGCTAGTACTCATACTACATGCTAGTACTCATACTACATGCTAGTACTCATGATACATGCTAGTACTCATGATACATGCTAGTACTCATACTACATGCTAGTACTCATACTACTTGCTAGTACTCATACTACATGCTAGTACTCATACTACATGCTAGTACTCATGATACATGCTAGTACTCATACTACATGCTAGTACTCATACTACATGCTAGTACTGATGATACATGCTAGTACTCATACTACATGCTAGTACTCATACTACATGCTAGTACTCATACTAAATGCTAGTACTCATACTACATTTAATTAGTACTGTAGATTTTAATCCTACTACTTATGCAATACTACGTACTAATACTATCTTGCAAACTAGTACTACTCAGTTCTTTATACAACTAATAATATTACATTTAGGGTCTCCCAGTGTTCTAGTGGCTAACGCCACAGATTCTCATGCGGGAGATAGTGGGTTCGAGTCCCTCCGGCGCGCTACAGCCTTTAGCCCTTATATTTTGTACTTTGCTGTAGCTTAACGAATAGTAAAAAAAAAAAACAAAAAAAAACGTAAATAACTCTCGGGGAGAATTTGCTACAAATAAAAAGTTGAATTTTGCACCACGATTGTTGAAAACGGACCACTGCGCGGCGACAGAAATTGTTCTCATCTCAGGACCCGTTGAGACGGTTCCTTAGATGTCGGTGCTAAAAAAATTTTAATGCTACTACCTACTAATAAAATACTACTTACTAATCCTATTTTGCATATTAATGCAAATTATACTAAACCGTTAATTTATTATATGATGTAGACCCTATTTCTCAGAATTTATTAATTGACCTTCTGTTATGGAAGCTAAGGATGCAAAACGTGTACAAGCCGTTTGAATAAATTGACGATTGTGTAAAATGTAACTTTTATTTATTGATTTTCTTTCTAAAATAAAAAAAAAAAAAAAATGTTTGAGAGTTTTGGACACTATTTATTTTGGTATAAAAATGAAGTATATATATTTATATTATGCATACATTGTCTTTTTGGACTTCCTATTCTTGCAGATTATCAATATCTTGTTTGCAGGGAGTTTTGGGCCTGAAATTTACTAGTTTTCGAGGTGTGATTAAGATTACGATTATAGTCACTGAGCTTCGAGAAGTAATTAAGATTAAAATTTAGTTAAGAGAATGAAGCCCGGTTCACACTGAAGAAACTGGTTTCGTGAAACTCAAGTTTCATGAAACCGATTGATAGAAAACCATAGTTTGGTACACATAGAGTTTCATGAAACCAATTTCATTAAACCGGATTTCTTGAAACTGGTTAAATCGGTTTCATGAAATTCGTTGAATCGGTTTCCTGTTGCTTCAGATTCCTGTTTCATCAGTGGATCTACTAGCTCTAATAAGCTATTTTTAATAATCTACTAGGCTGAACCTAGTACTTGCGTTTTTTTATTTTTAATTTCTAGCCAAAGCCTTCCAACTCCTACAAAATCCAATCCATGCAGTCTAAAATTCTCCGGAAAATAACGGATGCTCCGTTTTATGTCTCCAATTTGACCCTCCATAATGACCTTAATATCCCTTTTATCCAACCTTTAGCCAAATCCCTCTACCGCAAATTCCATTCGAACCTACACGGCCATCCTAACTCCTTAATAAACTCTCTATCCTCCCAGCACATTCCTTACAACCCCATTCGCCGACTGAAACGCAAGTGGCCAAGAGAGCAACTCTAGAAAGTGTAGATCTGTGAAAAAATAAATTCTGTCTTGTGGGTACTACAACTGTGCAGCTTCCCACCTCATGTACATCCATGTCATATAATCTTGCAATAATTTACTAGAAATGTACCTTATACATTGTTTAAATTCGAAATAAATAAATAAATAAAAAAAAAAAAAAATTCTAGCCACCACCACAACACAAGTGCATCGTCGTCTGAATCAATCACGAAACAGATGGATAACAGTTTATTCTGTGTTCATTAATCTGCAACTTACGGGGTCAGCGATCTAATCTACATAGTTTATGTTTCTTTTCAGAAAAGGAACTTATATCAAGGACTGATCAATAGAAACAATTTCTAGAACTCTTTTAAGTTTTCCTTCATCTTGAGATTACCCTGTCTTATCCGAGTTTTATTTGTGTCTCGTCCCGGAGTAATAGTTTCTAAGTTTGCGCTTTATATGTCCCAAGAAATAGGCAAGTCCTACTTTATAGGCGGTTTCACTGACTGTGCACATCCATGACTGTCAAGTTCTCAAGTACCCCCCGCGCCATAATTCTGTTCTGTAGTTGTTTTGGCGTTCTCCGGGAATGGCGGGCTGTCAGGGGAAACCCCCCAGAACGGCGCCGGGGAGCCCTGGCGCCTGGTTGGGTCGATCGAAACCCCCCCCCCCCCCCTTCGTCCCCTCATTACCACAACCCTTTCTCAATCCGAGGACGTTCCTTGTCAATAACCTTAGTGTTACATCTCAATAAAATGAGACCCTTCAATGTATGAGCTGTTTATTCAAATCATACATTTCTGAAAAAATGTATCTATTCATTGGTCTGCTCAACTGGTTTGCAAAAACAGCCCAATGAATACATTTTCAGGGATCGAAACAGTTATTTTTTTATCGAAATAATTAAAATTTAACTGTTAAAAAAACTTTTATTTTATAAGTTAAAAAATAACAGTTAAAAAAATATTTAAAACTTTTAAGACTAAAAATTGTTTAGGAACTTCTAAAATTAGGTACCTGAAAATAAAAGTTAAAGTAATAATTTTATTTCTTTTCATTGTGAAATAAAAGTTTTAAGTATTTTAATAAAGAATTCTAGGGTTTCGTTTGTTTACAATAACTGGAATACTGCTAAGAAAGAAAATACACACTTCCATATCTATATCAACTATCTATCACTTATCCTACGCCCCCCGCCTAGCCACTCAAGTAAGTGTTGAAAGAGACTTTTCAACACTAAAGTATATATTAAATTATTATAGATATAATCTCAATTCCACAAACTTACAGGATAAATTATTATAGAAATTGAATTAATTTAGCTTTGTTTATTTACTGAAATATATTTGTTGATACAAAACAAAAAATTAAGATTAGTAGCTTTAATTTATTCCTTTAATCTTTTTCCTATTTAGTATTTTAATAAAAATGTCTTTATTTATTTATTTTATTTCATTGTTGAGCATCGCAACATTGGCAACAAACTCATTTTATGTTTGTTACGTCAAGAAAAAAAAAAAAAAAGAAAAGAAAAGGTAAATGAATAATTAATGTTAACAAAACGTGAAAAGAAGATAAAGTAAACAAAAAAAAAATAAAAATAAAAAAAAATAAATAAATAAAAACAGAACAAATAGTAACACTAAAGTAATAATTAGATGTAAACATAAAATGTTGAAATAGTGGATTTGAAGGTTAAGTGAACTATTTACAGCTTGTATAACTGTGTGTTTTTCAAATGTTTGAGGATTGTATGGATGTGTAGGCTACCTTCTGTCAGTAAGTCCTGTAAGTCGTGGGGCATATTTAAGTTAATGAGTTGTCTGCAGTTTGTAAGTATATGTTTAACTGTCAGAGTCTCATTGCAGTATTTACAAGTTGGTCTGTCCTTTCTTTCTAGTAAGTACGAATGGGTAAATAGAGTGTGTCCAATTCGAAGCCTGGTTAAAATAACATCATATCGTCGAGAGAAGTGTTCCTTTGACCAGGCTTTCGTTGTATTTTTAATTTCTCGTAACTTTGTTTCTGCTTGATACTACTCATTTTCCCATTCGTACTGAATGTAAGTCAGTAATGTTTTGTAGAAGTCCGATGAAGTCACAGTATGTAAGTCAAAGGTTGGTCTTTGAGTGGCTAGTTTTGCTTGTAAGTCGACGGCAGTACTGAGTTTAATGTCTTCGTGTCCAGGTAAACATAGCAACGTAATGTGTGTATTATTGTTTTGTAGTTTATATATTTGTGATAATATGTTACTGATGATTGGATGTGTACTGTACATGTTTTGGATGGAGAGTAACGAACTTAAGGAGTCAATGCAAACAGTTATGTGTCGATTTATTCTGTCTTGAACGTTTGTTAGTGCTAACAGTATTCCGTGCAGTTCAGCTGTACATACAGTCGTCTCGTCGGGTAGTTTCAGTAGGTAAGTGTTGTCGTCAACAATTGCAGCTGCTCCTGTTCCGAATTTAGTCTTGGAACCGTCACTGCAAATGTACAACGTATCAGTATCCCGTCGCATCATTAAGTTTACTAGATTTTTATAAAATACAGTAGAAGTTGGGTCAGTCTTTTTGTATTTTGTTAATGTTAAGTCAATCCTTAAGTTCTTTACTCTCCAAGGTGGAATGTCAGTGAATGTGTGTGGAATGATTGCTGTTTCTGTCAGGATGTGGAATCTTCTAAAACTCTTACAATTAATGGTTTCCTTCTGCAGTTGGCCATTAAGTATTTGTTACAATTTGGGTTATTTAAAAAATCGGTTACACATGGTGTACCGAGTCCTTTCGACTTTAAAATAAATTTAGAGCACACCATTCGACGTCTGATGTGCAATGGTGGTTCGCCAGCTAATGCACCCAGGCTTTCTGAAGGTCTGGTCCTAAATGCTCCTGTCGCAAGCCTTAGTCCAGTGTTGTGTATGGTGTTGAGTAGTTTAAGAGCAGTTGGACTGGCAGATGAATATGCTACACAACCATAATCCAGAAAAGACCTGGTATAGGAACGATAGAATGTGAGCATGGTACATTTGTCAGCACCCCATTTAGTATTACTAAGGATTCTTAGCAGATTCAAGGGTTTCTTGCATTTGGTAAGAAGTCCCTTTAGGTGAGGTAACCACGTCAGTTTTCTGTCTAATGTCATTCCCAGAAATGTGAGTAAGTCAGTTCTGTCGATGGCTTTCTGGTGTAATGATAATTGGGCAATTTGGTTTTCTCTTTTCCTGGAGAATATTATATATTTCGTCTTATCGTTAGAGAATTGAAACCCAGTTTTAGTACACCATTTTTCTAAATTTTTTAATGAAGCATACTGACAATAAGACACTCCTTGGGAAATACGGCCTATGACGGAATTTACAGCGATATTAAACAGAGTAGTACTCAGTACCTCCTGACTGAGGCACTCCATTCTCCTGCAGAAATACATCTGAGAGAGCAGTGCCTATTCTCACCCTGAATGTTCTGTTGGAAAGATAGCTGTGCCAATACTTCAAGACTTTACCTTGGACTCCGCATTCAAGCATCTGTGATAGGATCAGTCTTCTCCATACCCTGTCATAGGCCTTTTCAAGGTCTAAAGATACAGCAAGAACTGATTTCTTGTTTAAAAAGGCATTTAAGATGTCATTTTCGACTCTAGCGATATGGTGGGTTGTAGAATGCTGGGGCCGGAAACCACATTGGTAAGCTGAAAGTAATTTATTATGTTCCAGAAACCAAATTAGCCTTTTGTTGACAATCTTTTCAAGAAGTTTGCTACAGCTATTTGTCATACTAATTGGTCTGAAACTCGAAGGTAGTTTTCTATCTTTCCCTTTCTTCAATACTGGAACTACTCCAGACTCATTCCAGAAGTGAGGATAGGCACCGCTCTGATAGATGTCATTGAATATATCAAGGAGCGTGACAAGGCCTATGTTGGGTAGATTTTTGTACATATCGTAAGTCCGTCCGTCAGGTCCTGGAGATGTGGGATGAACTGTCGACAGTACATGTTGTAGTTCGTTTATAGTAAAGTAATCATTCAAGGGGTGGTCATGTTCGTCAGTAATGGGAAGGGCCATGTTTTCTGCGTTAAGTCAGTATTGCAAAAAATGATTATTGTAATTGTCATTGCTTGATATTGTTGCGAAATAACTCCCTATTATGTTACTAATTTCATGTTGGTTAGTTACTATGTCGTTTAAGTATTCAATACCAGAAATAGGGGGTCTGTAATTTCTATGCTGTATTTGTCTTATCTTGGTCCATATCTCTTGTTTGGGCGTGTTTCTGTTCATGTTGGACAAAAAATCTACCCAACATTTCTTTTTACTGGTTTTAATAGTCCATTGGGCCTTCGCCTTTTTTCTTTTACAATTTTGAAGATTGACGTCAGATGGATTTCTACGGAATAAATTGAGGGCCCTTCTTCGATCTCTAACTGCTGTCTTGCAATCATCATTCCACCAAGGAACAGGTGTTGTTTTGTATTTGTCCTTGGTCATTGGTATGCTTACGTTAGCCGCTTCAATAATTACCGAGTTCAGTTCTTGTATTGTTCTTGTTTGTGAGGTTAGTAGTTTGTCCGTCACGTAGCTCTGGAAAGCGTCCCAGTAGGCTTTTTTAGAATTGTACCTTTTTTTTAGCATTAAAACGATGTCTAAGACAATTCTGTGTAATGAAAATCGGGATGTGATCGCTTCCGTGATGTTCACGACTCACTTCCCAAGAAAAACGCGTGTAAATGTCAGGAGTACAGAGCGTCACGTCTATATTAGTGAATGTCCATGTTCTTGGGCAAAGGTGAGTCGGTCTGTCGATGTTGAGGCCTAAGAGATCATTTTGTTCAAATATATTTTGTAATTGAACGCCTTTATAGTTGCTGGTCAATGAATGCCACATTGCACTTTTAGCATTAAGGTCTCTTAAGAATAATAATGGCGTCGGTAATTGTGTCAGTAAGTCATTGAGTTCGTGAACGTCTATGGGCTCACTTGGTGCAAGATAAATACAACATACAGTTAGACGAAAAGGAACATGTACTGAGACAGCTACTGCTTGGATAGTCGTCCTCAGCTGAACAGGTTCGCTGTGGATGCTATCCTCTACAAATATCGCAACTCCGCCACAAGCTCTACCACCCAAGGAGTAGTCTCTTCTGTAGAGGGAATAGCCATGTATGCTGATGTCTATACCTTGTTGAAGGTGTGTTTCTTGGAGTGCAATGATTTGTAATTTGGACTGGCTCAGGAGGAGTTTTAGATCAGAAATATGCCTGGTGATTCCATTAATATTCCATTGTAATATCGTCATGAAATTAGTTTTGCTCTAAACATATAAAACAAAATCTCAAATGAAGTCCAATTTTCGAACTACAAACTAATAAGGGTTTATTTAAAACACGTAAACAGCCACACTGTAGCAAATTTGCTTTGATAACACTAAAGTGGGATTTTATAAAACATGATAAAATACTAAGACATACAGCTTTTGTATACAAAAATATCCAGAGAAAATATTTTTGTTTAAAATAGGAGATAAAACGGTAATTAAAAGAAATAATTTTAAAAATTGTAAGAGTTTTTGGGAAATTACGAAAGAACTTAGTCATATGGTTAAAACCAATGCTATACCTTTTTCTTATATTAGAAGATAGAAGTCCATATAGTTTAAGAACAATTAAATTGGCGTTGATGTTAGAGATCAGATAAAATGAATTATGAAACACCATTTAAGATAAAATTAAATAAAACATTAAGTATAAATAAAAAGAAATGTAAAATAATAGTTGTCCAGTTTTACTGTTTTTTATATTTCCTAATGTCCTGTAGTATGTCTATTGGTGGGTTGTTTTTGCTCAGTCGTCCTTGAGATTTGCGACTCGTTCCGGGCTCGTCTTGGCTTCCAGGTATAATCCGTGCTCTTGGTTCTTCGTCTGAGCCGGCGTTGAGTCGAAGACTGCTGGAGGCATCTTTTAGAACTGGAGCCTTTCCTGTGGGAGGCACAGCTTCAGGGACACCGGGATTCTTGACCAACGCCTTCTCCAGGACTTCTAACCTTCTACTCATCACCAGTACTAAAGCAGTCAGCTTGCCTATAGCCTCGGTATTAGATGGAGTACTCATCGTCTTGATAGCGTATGACTCTGATCCTGTGCTTTTAATCCGTCGTTTTGCTTCGAAGTAATTAAGGTTTTGGTGTACCATTATTTTTGTCGCCTCATATTCTTCTGCATAAACGGGGCAGAGTTTTACAGTCGTTCGATGTTGATCACCACAGATATAACACTTAACCCTTGTGCACTCATTTTCATGCAACGGTTCAGCGCATTTTCGGCACACTGCTTCCTTCTCACAGGTAGCCTTATGGTGGCCAAGTAAACCGCACCGATAGCAGACGAGTGGTGGAGGCACGTAATGACGTACAGGCACAGAGATGTATCCTATATATAGCCTCTCTGGAAGTTGTGGATTGTCAAACGTCGCCATGAAAAGTGCCGACCTCTTTGTTGGATCTCCAAGTCGTCTTATTTTACAGACGTTCTGTTCCTTTAATTCTTGGAGGATCTCTTCTTCTTTGAGATCTCTTATTTCAGGACAGAAGAATACGCCTCTTGTTTGATTGAGTGTCTTGTGAGGCTGAACACTTATTTTGTATTTGTTCAGTGCTTTTTGAGCAAGTAGTTTTCACTTTACCTCATTATTTGGTGAAAGCCGGATTTCCTCAATTTCTTGACCTTGATGTTTTTCCCAAAGGAAGAAATCCATCGGCTTATTTCAAAGGGACTAACGTCATTAAATGTTTTCCCCTCTTCGCCGAGTTTAACAACTAGGTAGAGAGGTATAAGGTTTACCTGACTGTTTTCTGTTTGCTTGTACCAGTCGTTTTTTGAATCCACTAGCTTCTCCTTGTTCTTATTGACCATTTTACACTTTTGATATGCTATTTTGGCCTGTACAGTTGGGGATATCTGCAATTATTGGAAGAATAGAAATTTAAGATTTTTCTTCGTAGATTGCAAACATATGATGCTAAATTTCTTTAAAACTTTTACTTATTAAGTTGAAAAATACCAGTTAAAAAAAAAAGGTTAAAACCCAAAAAGTTCTTTTATAACTTTTAATTTTTCAAAGTGCAAATAAAAGTGAATGTGTACTAAATACTTTTTTAAAATAAAAGTTAACAATTATTTTCGACCCTTGGATTTTTCCCTATAGGTTTCTTATCGGGTTTCTTATTTGGCCTAAATATCTTGTTTCAAGTACTGTTTTTCTGTAGCATTGGATTTTTGCTGGATTATGGGTGTGTAGCTTATTCTTCTGCCAGCAAAAGCTCACTCAAAATCCTAGACTCTATACATCGCACAGGTCTAAGAATTGCAACTGGGGCTTTTAGATCAAGTCCTGTAGACAGTCTCTGCGTAGAATCCGGGGAACCTCCATTGGAGTATAGACGGCGTATCCTCAACTTGAAATTTATCTTAAAATCAAAAGCACTAAACAGTCCATGCGTAACTAAGTTTTTATAAAATCCATTTCTAAATAATTATTTACAAAATAACCCCCGAGCAAAACCATTAATTATTCGTCATTTATTAGATACTAACACTTCAACATCATTACAAAGACCTTTGCACACTAACACAATTCTTCCACACCCCCCATGGAGGGTAAAGAACTTAAACATTAATCTGACATTATCTCAATATAAAAAGAAAGACCCGACTTCTTTGATTATCTACCAAAATGTTTTTAAATCCATAATTTCAACTAATCCCCAAACTTTGTTTATTTTTACCGACGGATCCAAAATAGATTCAAGGACAGGTGCTGCAGCTGTAATTGATAATACGCCATACCTATTAAAGCTACAGGACGACTCCAGCATATACACTGCAGAACTCCAAGCCATACTTCTAGCATTTTCTAAATTACAGGACACCACTAGACATGAGATAATGATTTTTACAGACTCTCCATGAGAAACATTTACAGCAAGCATCCACTGATAAAACAAATACTCATACAATCACACATCCATCATAACAAACACATAACATTGACATGGCTACCCGGACATACAGGAATTTCACAAAGTACTCAGGTTGACGAACATGCAAAATTAGCGACCCAAAAGACAACACACGACATCAACAAAATGACGCCTGATGACTTATACGTGACTGTAAAACAACAAGTACTCACTGACTGGCAAAGACACTGGACGTAAACAGATAATAAATTACGACAAATAAAACCAACTATTAAACCTTGGTTGACTAATAAAAGTACCCTGACTAGACGAGAACAAGTAATATTAACAAGACTACGTATTGGACATACTTTCCTGACACACTCTTACCTTATGGACAGAACGGACAAACCAGTTTGTAAATACTGCAATACAACACTTACAGTAAAACACATATTGACAGAATGCAGACAACGTCATCATCTTGACATACCTCACGACATCCAGGAGCTACTCACACTTGACAGTATACACACAAACACTATACTAATATATCTACAACACATTAATGCCTACAACAAAATTTAACATATCCGCAAATCAACAAAATTCGATATTACATAAATGAATGAATATATATATATATATATATATATATATATATATATAAAGCTACGCCCAAAAATTTTGTTGCCACTTCGTTTATATATATATATATATATATATATATATATATATATATATATATATGTATATATATATATATATATATATATATATATATATATATGTATATATATATATATATATATATATATATATATATATGTATATATATATATATATATATATTTTAATTTTTATTATTTATTTATTATTTTTTCTTTTTTTTTCTTTTTTTTATCTTTTTTTTATTTATTTATTTTTTTTTATGTCTTTTTTTTTATCCCCTTATTTTTTATTTCTCTTTCTTTGTTCTGAACTCACTCATTCTTTTCTATTTTGCTATTGTATAACTTTTGTTCCCTAGTACATTTTAGAATAAGAACACATTTCTATGAAAATAACTTAACAATTTGTTAATGTGTAACAATTGACCAGGCGATTCGCCAAGTTGCGAAGCCTTATCAATAAATCAATCAATCAATCAATCTGTAGCATTGGAGTCATTGTGCAGACAGAACCTCTTAATTTATTCATTCCATAGTAAAACACAATGTTCTTATTTTAAAAAATAGAAATACTGTATAATCACGTTAAAAAGAATATATTAAAGATACATAAAATAACTCCTAAAGAAGGGAAATTTTGTATAAATAGCGTATACACTTGAATAAGAATATATCTTTATTGCCAATTAGCCTGTATTCATTACTGGCCTTAAAGTAAGTATTTTTTACTTTCATGCATCGAAACTCGGTAGGCTTCATTCGCAACCAAAAGGGCAGATTATTATTAAAAAAAGAAAAAAAAATACAATTTGGGGTTTAGTCTATAATATTATATACAAACTTAATAATTTGGGGATCTGCAGGAGCCTAAGGATTAGGCCTCTTTGTCCCAAGGGGGGTGGTGGATTTTCTTTCGAAAAAAGAAATTTCATCAGCAGTATCCTGGGTGGAAAATTGTGGTAACTGAAGGAAATTGTTGTTACATTTTACCTTAACGTTTCCGTTTTTAAACAATAAAATTTTTTAAGCTTATTTAGTATTTTCTTCGTTTGTTTACTACATTCTTTAAGATGTAAACTAACCACCTTGCTGAGGAACCTTGCTGGTTGGGGGGGGAGGAGAGAGGGGGAGAGAGAGATAGAGAGAGAGAGAGAGAGGGGGGGGGGGAGGGAGAGTGAGGAAGAGGGGAAACATTTAATAAGTTCCATCTTTAAAACAATCCCTCTTCCTTTTATTCCCTCGTTTCTCTACTGACCATCTTCCAATGGTGAAGTTTCGAATTTCAAAACCACCCTTCTGTCGGCACGAGATTTATCCCGGAATTTCCGCTTGGGGCCAGTTGTACTTCAAATAATAAGTTCAATGTTCCTTATGAAACGACTTTCCATTCCCGCTGAATAAGAGACAGAACATTTTTTTACAATTCTGTGTTTCTATTCGAATTCTTCATGTTGGCCGGAGAGAAAATGGAACAACAGTAATTAGACTAGTTTTATTTACTTAGTAAAAAAAAAAAAAAAAAAAAAAAAATACTTCCACAGAAATTTTTATTATTTACTAAATTAATTTAGAATCCAATTGTAGTTATTCCTAAGTCGTAGTGCCGTTTGCAAGCTGGAAATTAATTTTTGAAATAATTATCCAAAATGTGTGCTAAAGGCCTCAGCAGCCGATGCACAAAAATTAATAAGAAAAAATTATCCGTAATTAACATAAGACAAAGGTTGTACTTTTCTAAATATTAATTAAAATAAATTATTATTTAGTGGACTAAGAACCAATTCGATTGCAATAAAAACACACGTCTGCAACCTAAAAACTGCACAGATATTTCAAGTGTTCCTGATATTTTCCTCAATCGAACATAAAGCTTTGAGATATGCTGTTTAACCCTTCAGCCATATATCAGTCATATTGACCAGAGCGATATTAGTTTTTTTTTTTTTTTTTTTCTATTGGAGATTAGACTTTCAGGCTTTTACATGTCTCTGTTCTCAGCATTTTTCATCAAATGGGATTAATTGATACTGATATCATATTCATAAGTGGGGTTTTTAGCCGTTTTGGCCCGATGTGACGACTTGTGTATGTAGGTTTTACGGGTTTTGACTCGAGGTGACGACATTTGTCATAGTTTTTGGCGAAATGGAGAGAGAAACTAAAGAAATTATATTATTTTTGCATTTGTGAGTTTATAATTAATAAATAGTAAGCTGATTAATTGCAATGGAATTAAAATATAATTTTTATTATTTATTGTTTCACTAAGTAGTAAATTTTCTAGTGCAATAATGGAATATCTTCCTATGCAAATTGACTGCAGTTGCTAAGCTTGTAATAGTCGAAGAGTTTATAAATAAATTAGGCACTCAGAGACAAGGTATTTTAGAAAAAAATACCAACAATTTGATCAGGACAACATGTTCGCATTATAAGAGCTCTCGAGTCTTTAGAAAATGCGACTCGGACGAAATAAAGGATTCATTTTTTAGTTTGAATGTTTGGCAGCACACACACACACACACACACAAATGTTAAGGATTTGTAGGGAAGAGATAAACAAAATAAACAAACGTGTTTATCTCAGCAATCTGGCCTATCAGTTAGTACTGAATCAGGTAATTTGACACCCCCTTCTTCCTTAATACCGAGAATCATGAGGATGGAAATCAACAATTTACTTAGAAGGAAAGGAAGCAGATATTCTAACAATAGAAGAGAATTTACAATATTTACACAATCACAGGGAGAGTAGAAAGTGTAGACCCAACATTAACGTAAAAATTATCCCACATTTTTTTTGGATATACAAACGAATTATTTAAAAAAAAAAAATCATTCAATTAATATTTCTACAGGATGTAAAACATGATTTTAACCCAAAGAAGGATATTATAAATGTTTTTGCATTCAGATATGCTAGCCACCGTACAACCGAATAATATATATATATAGTATTGACACAAACATATTCAGCAAGAGAGCAGGCAAGTAAGCTATTCGAAGAAGTCACTATAGACCCTTAGAGTTTATAGTCACTCCCTGAGAAGTTCCCTATATCTCGACGAAGAAAAATTATCCCACATTTTTTTTGGATATACAAACGATTTATTAAAAAAAAATCATTCAATTAATATTTCTACAAGTTGTAAAACATGATTTTAATCCAAAGAAGGATATTATAAATGTTTTTGCATTCAGATATGCTAGCCACCGTACAACCGAATAATATATATATATAGTATTGACACAAACATATTCAGCAAGAGAGCAGGCAAGTAAGCTATTCGAAGAAGTCACTATAGACCCTTAGAGTTTATAGTCACTCCCTGAGAAGTTCCCTATATCTCGACGAAGAAAAATCATCCCACATTTTTTTTTGGATGTACAAAAGATTTATTTAAAAAAAAAAAATCATTCAATTAATATTTCTACAAGTTGTAAAACATGATTTTAACCCAAAGAAGGATATTATAAATGTTTTTGCATTCAGATATGCTAGCCACCGTACAACCGAATAATATATATATATATAGTATTGACACAAACATATTCAGCAAGAGAGCAGGCAAGTAAGCTATTCGAAGAAGTCACTATAGACCCTTAGAGTTTATAGTCACTCCCTGAGAAGTTCCCTATATCTCGACGAAGAAAAATTATCCCACATTTTTTTTGGATATACAAACGATTTATTTAAAAAAAAAATCATTCAATTAATATTTCTACAAGTTGTAAAACATGATTTTAACCCAAAGAAGGATATTATAAATGTTTTTGCATTCAGATATGCTAGCCACCGTACAACCGAATAATATATATTTAGTATTGACACAAACATATTCAGCAAGAGAGCAGGCGAGTAAGCTATTCGAAGAAGTCACTATAGACCCTTAGAGTTTATAGTCACTCCCTGAGAAGATCCTTATATCTCGACGAAGAAAAATTGCAGTTTTGAAGTATTCAAAGTGTATTTCTCCAGAAGTCCTTTTGGTAGCAGGTCGGGCTCTTTCTGTTTTTATATTATCATAAAGGGCTGGTTTCTGAAGGCCAGGGAGCAGGCCCGTAGATAATGTGGTTTTGATGGTCCCTTAGACCTCAGGCGTCTGTATAATGCAGCATTCTTCCCTTTTGTTTCTATATACGTTTCTTGTGTTTTTTACATTCTCACTCAAGAGTGACGGGGAGAGGGAACCAACAAAAAGGCGATTTGTATAAGTAAATATGTGATCCTCAGGTTTCTTGAAGTAATTGTCTTCGGTAATTTGAATACACTTCCTCACACAGGACAAATAAGCTCTTTTAATCCAATTACGGAGTATTCTGTAAGAATTATGAATGAATTATTGTGCCAAATATTACTCTGTTTTATCAAAGCTTTATTTTTTTGGTAATTTGGTTCGATGCAGTACCACCACGTCCGGTCACACAAAAACCAAGAAATATACATATAAATATCTTGCCATTGCGAGAAATGTCTTTTCGTTTGTATGCGCCTCGTAAATTAAGACTGGTATCTGTATTTTGTTCATTGCCATATTTGTAGAATGGTCTAGAGCACGTAGCTCATATTTTGGTCAATTTCACTTGTCACACGTCTAGATAAAAGTCCGTCAAGAAGGAGGTGTAATACATATATATATTCGTCTGTTGCACTCCCAAAGGCTCAAAAATGGTCCTATTTTTATGAGATTTGGTACAAAAATCGCTCTCTAATTTAAATGGTCAATTTTGTTAACCAGCAGAATCCGGCCACGGGAACACGTTTTTATGGGTGAAATTCGAGCGAAATATAAAAAAAGTTGCGTTCACAGCTTTTCGTTTGTTGTCTCGCAGTAACACTTTTTATACGTTCTCTAGCCTAGGGAAACAAATAAAACCATTTTCAGATTCATTATCCGTAGAATATAAACGTTTTTCTACCTAGTTTTCGGCTCGGGGACTTAGAATCGTAGGATTAAAATATTTTCTACATATTTTTAATTTATGATTTTGACTTAATTTTCGATGGGGTGATTTCATTTGACGACATCGGTGATGAAATATTTGAAATAGCTTCTTTGTACTGTTCTTGTTTTCGTTTCCATGAGTTTTTTTATAGGTAGTTGATTTTTAATTACATTAAAACACGTTTCTTTTCGATGTTTTTTGTATTGTCTTATAGAGCCTTTCTATATGAATAAGGGAGAAGGAGGTTAGAGTAATTGGCTCCTGTGTAAGTTTGCTATTGTCAGTGACAGTGCACCAGGAATAAGTACGAAATGGCACTAAGATGACGCAGTTCATGCGAGTTGGACTTCTTAATTATATTTTTTATGTTTCTCATTGTATTTTATTAATAAGAAGATATATGTTATATCGCAGAGCATCTAGAAACCATAATTTTGTGTGATTGATTATGAAATTATGTTTGAAAAGTCATTAGATACTGGAAGAATTATTTTGATAAAATGTCGACAGGAAAACGATGGATGAACTCATTAAGAGTGAGTTCTGCCATAACACGTAATCGTAGGCCTTTGATCAAAATGCAACTCCATTAACAAGACCGGCTTTTGTGCAATTGATAAAAGCCGTATGGAATGAACGAGTGTGGCCGAATATGACCAATTAGTCAATGACCAATGTCGGTCTGCATTTCCACCTTCCCCAGAGAGTTTTCCCCTAGGGGCTTGGTCATACATCATTTCGATACACAGACCGCGGCCTGACCAGTACGAGAAATTGTGACCACGGAGAGTTCTTTTAGAACTGTGTATGTTTATATATAGAAATATATATAAAAGTATATGTAGACTTATATTTTAGGCAAAACAACATGTTCTAATTTTATGGAGCGATTTTACCGAATACAATTTCAAAAATTTCAAACAACCAAAGACTTGGTGAGCTTTCAACGATGTCTACGAAAATCCCAAAACTTCTTATGTCAGTTTTTAAAATATTTTCTTGATGCGGGAGATGTTGGTTCGAGTGACACCTGAAGTAGTTTTTTTTTCATTCATTCACGGGCCCTCTGAAAGAATTCCCAGTTTCACCATCGATGTGTTGGAATGGTTGCAACCATTCTAGAAAGTTCGTTTGTTACTCCATAATGGTCAGCGGAGGCTGGGGCCCATTACTGTGTAGGCAGGCCAGAGTCCGGGTCTGTCCCAAGTTCTGACTGGGAAGTGCCCGTTGGACTTGGGATCTGGATTTCCTAGGAGCCCTCGTTCATCGGCATGGCTAACAGTGAACAGATATTCTACGGGCACGGGACCCACCCTCAGGCAAGTCCTCGCCTGTTCTCCTCTGGAGAGAAACCGTAGGGGTGTTTTTAACCTTCAAGACGGTGACAATTCCTCGTGCATAGCACTATGGGTGCTCAAAAATAGTACTAAGGGTAGTGTTCGCGGCAGGGGCCACGCTATGGTTCGCCTGTCGCAACGTACTGGTCATATGGTTGAAAGCACTGTAGTAGAATGTCCAGAACGTGGTTGGGTTCTGAACTGAGCAAGGCACAAAAATCTTGCTAAAGTCCTGCCAAGAAAGACCAAATCCTGCCAATAACTGCAGGTTCTAGTTTTTTACTAATGACACAACGGAAACGCGCTAAGATGGCGTAGTTCCTACAAGTCGGAGTTTTTTATATTTTGTTATCTGGCGTTCTATTTGCCAAGCCTGCAGAAAAAATAAAGGAAAACTTTATTAATGACATTAAACTCTTAATAAAAGTCTAGCGAATATTTATTTTTATGCCTTTGTGTATGGTGTGTTCCCAACTCTGCTGAGAGGTCCGCTGGCCAAATTCCATTCCAAGGACTAAGTGTGAAATGGATAGAGAAGAGGCTGCCGGCGCCGAGGAGTCTGGCGCCAAACTTTTACAGCTCCTGTCCCCCTTGCTTCGTCTCCCTTATAATAAAACTGTAAAAGGGTGGGTTTTATTTCTACAGAAAACATAGTGGGCGGGGCCTATGCCTGTCAGTAATCTCATTGGTTCATTCGGTCTGTTATAAGCTACTCCTACCCCGTTTTATAACCAATTAGATAAAATGTGGTCATTGGTTTTGAACAGTTTCAAAGACCAATAATATTGACTGTGGAAAGGGAAAATCAATTTACACAATAATTACGTCAATAAAAAGCTCCAATCAAATTGGACCTTTACCACGGGTTCAAAAACGTTTGGATATTTTAAATATATTTAGGTACATCTCTGATTTTGGGATTTTTGATGTTTGCGAATCAGCTTCCAAAGGCAATAACAAACATTAACATATAACAATATGCCTAAACCAAAAATATAACACATACTGTCACACAAAATGACAGAACGCTTTGAGTTTGTGCACGCAGTTATTTTAATATGAGGATCATAATTGGTACGTACTGGAAAGATCGGGAATGTTCTTCAAATCCTTTTTGATGAGTTCTTGTAAATTACTTGATAAGCCAAGAAAAATTATTTTGAATAGATTGATAAGAAATGAACTTTTAAATGCTTCATTAAAATTAGAAGTAGTCGTAAGTAAGGTTTTGGAAAATTGGTTTCATACTACTAGCTGCATTTAAATTATTCTTCAATTTAAATATATCATTTCAATTCTTCAACAGATATAAATCATACATCAAAAACCAAAAATAAAATTATTTAAGAAATAGTTATCATGGAAATTACCTTAATTTCCAAATATTCAATGAAATGCTAAACCATCAAAACATTTCTGCTACGCGGTTGTAGGAACTATCCGGCGTATTTGTTTGAATCATACGGGAAGCCTAGCGGCGTACATTTCAAAGAAGATACATTAAATGTCTGAATCATGATTCTACATCCCACATTTATGTTTATTCATAGGATTAATCGTCAATATGTTTGCACCTACTGTATTCTCATGATGAATAGATAGTTAGCCGTCGAGGTGATAAGTAAAGATGGAATGGTTGTGATTCGGCTAAATTTTTTTTTTACGGCGCATCTACTTCTAGGTCATTAGCGCCGACATCCAGGGTGCAGCGAGGAATTTTCCCAGCGAGCCTTGAGATGAGAAAATTCCTGCCGGAGGTGGGAATCGAACCCACCATCTCCCGCTTATGAATCCAGCGTGCTAGCCACTAGACTACGGGTGACCCCCGATTCGGCTAAATAAACCTCAATATGATTTTGTTTTAAAAAATCTATATTTCGGACGTTTCGGCTACTCATTGGTAGCCTTCATCAGCTAAAATGACAAAAAAAAAGAAATTAATACAAAAACAAAAAAAATTATGATTGTGATAGGTAACAGAGCAATAGATACAATTAACTTATAAAAGAACATATCGTCTTAAATTCTTAGAATGAAAAAGTAAATAGGTACAATAATTGATTTTAATAGTAATTAGTAAGGTTAATTGATTTTACAAAGAAATAAGAAACTACATACCAATGACAAATATAGTAGCTAATAGTAACATTAATTAATTTTACAAAGGAACTTTTTTTACCATGCCCCTTGGGTATCCTTCCATTAACACCTTTTTCTCCTTTCCTGTCATAAAAATGTCGTAAACATGCCTTTTGATCCTTACCGACATTTACCGACCCACCACCTGCTGTTTTCACCTACTTATACCCCAGTAGATTCCTTTCTCCTTAGACACTCTACAATGGTTACTTAATTGCCAACCTTGGTCTTCCTCTGCCGCTCGGCATTTTTATTGGTATGTAGTATCTTATTTCTTTGTAAAATTAATTAATGTTACTATTAGCTACTATATTTGTCATTGGTATGTAGTTTCTTATTTCTTTGTAAAATCAATTAACCTTACTAATTACTATTAAAATCAATTATTGTACCTATTTACTTTTTCATTCTAAGAATGTAAGACGATATGTTCTTTTATAAGTTAATTGTATCTATTGCTCTGTTACCTATCACAATTATAATTTTTTTTGTTTTTGTATTAATTTTTTTTTTTTTTGTCATTTTAGCTGACGAAGGCTACCAATGAGTAGCCGAAACGTCCGAAATATAGATTTTTTAAAACAAAATCATATTGAGGTTTATTTAGCCGAATCCCAACCATTCCATCTTTACTTACTGTATTCTCGTAACTACTTCTCTTGGTCGCCCACTTATAAATCTTCATTTACACATTTTATTGGATAAATGTTGTACAAAGATTGTTTTGTTAGGATTTTAATTATCGTTAATTCATATTTTAACATAAATATAAATCGCATTTTCTCAAAATAGATTTTCAATTTAGCGGTAATTATACAGTCACCGCTAATGACTTTTGTAGAAGCCGTGTAAAACAATAAAATAAAAAATTTAGATTTTCTTTGAATGTCGAAAAAGTGTTTTCTATTATTTCCTTTATTTAAATGCATTATTGAGTGCCAAAAATGAATAATATGTTGTTGTCACAATAAGAAGTAGTTTTTGAAACTTCTTAAGTGATATACTACCAGTGATGTGGGTTGGGTAAATACCCGGTGGGTAGGTAAATATAAATTGGGTATTTACCCGGATATTTACCCACAGGGAAGGTAAATACCCAAAAAGTGGGTATTTTCAGTTTTTGAGCTTGATACAACTTCTTTGAATATTTTTTGGCGCAAACAAGGACTGAAACTTACCCATTTGATCATAAAAACGTAATGAACATTAATACTTACCCAGTAATATTTTAAAGGAAGTTAAAAGTCGGTCCGGGTATTTATGGGTATTTACAACTTAATGTATATCTATGAATTTCATGATTACTTTTACAGCGGGGAAGGTTAATTAATTTTAAAAAGGTTTTAATGAAGCCTATTCAATTATTAAGGACTTATATAAATTTTAAAAAAGGGCCAAAAACATTTTTAATGTTAATTATAATAGTTCAAAACCATTTTAAGTTAAGTTTAAGTGTGTGATCCTTGTTAATATTATTTGAAATTATGCTCATACAGTAGTAACAACATTACAGTAAGCGGAAAGCTCACCAGAAATGAAAAGGTAGCTTCTTGATGACAGAGTGTTTTGAGTCCGAGTTGGGAAACTAGTTAACATCCTTGATCCAATTGTTGAACTTATCACTGCCATTCAGTTAAATGCCCCTTTGGTCCAAACAGTTCATAAGAGATTTAAAAATGACTGAAAACTCTTCAACAAGAAACCTAGAATCTTCTCTTCAAAAAACGGAGGAAAAACTTGTGTTAACTAAATAGGAGAAACGCATTCAGTTTGGTGTTGGAAACGCACATCTTGCTGCAGACTTGTTGAACTCTTCCATTTGTTTTGTGTGTGAGTTAGGCAGAAGCATGGGATTGAAATCAGTTGATCTTCGCAAAAACATAGCTGGCTATAGGGACCAAGAGGGATTATGGCAAAGATCCTTTGTTTGGGAAGGTCCTGAAGACAATGACAAAGAAAATAATAAAATAAGTCCCATGTTATGGTGGAGAGGCTTGAAAGGGACATGTGTTTTGATCAATGATTAGATAACTTAATTTGAGTTTTGAGAAATTGAGATAATCCTAGTCCAAAGTTTTATCTGAGGCTACATTTTTGTGAATGCAGTACAGTATCAAATTTAGGCAAACAACTTGTTTTATTGGTAGCCGGAAGGTCCATGGCCAATTTTCAGGTAATAATTTATTATTTACTAACCTCTAAGTGATCCTATTTTATAATTTATTATTGTTTTAATTGTTTCTCAGTGTTGCAATAGCTCTAAACTGGCAAGGTCCATGATATTTTACAATATTCGATTACTAAGTCGCGGTTTAGTTAAATACCCGGGTATTTATGAAATTGGGTATTTACCCTGGGTATATACCCTGGGTATTTACCCTTAAGAATAAATACCCGGGTATTTTACAACACTGTATACTACTATATGCTCTATCTGTTTTTTTCTTTTCTTCGTGCTTATTATAAAACAAAAAACAAAAGAGACTTTTTGAAAGGAACAAAAAAGTAGAAATGCTTAATCATTTTGAGCATTAATTTTTACTAAATTACCAAATTTCGTAAATGTTTGACCTTTTCAACTAAAACTTTAGTTGTAGAATTTTAGCTTACTGTACAATGAATTAGTATTTAAAATTTATTAGGGAAAATATTCAAATATTTTGAGAATTACATTCTCTAAAGCACTTTGATTAATATCACCGATTTTGGACTTTTCAACTAAAAATTCAATTGTAAAATTTACATTACTTATACTAATTTTTTTAAAATTTTAGTGTACAATAAATTACTTATAGTATTTTTTAAAATATTACAAAATTTTTAGAATTTACTTTTTCTTACCTAAAGCGGCTCTTGCAGGCCCCCTTGGATATTAATTTTTAGGGAACTAAATAACTTCCCAACACAGGGGCAATTTAAATAATTGTTTCTCTAAAATTCTAAATTACACTATTTTATCTTTTTACACATTCAAGTCAAATTGTTCAATTTTGTAGCCTATGACTATTATTTAAAATCAATCGTCCTCTAATATCGTGTTAATAAGAAGTTTAACACAATGTTAAATTCTTTTGAGGGGGTTAGTTGGTCTCAGAAGTACAGCACTTGATTCATGTTCTCATAATTACCTAATAATTATGTTTTATTGATCTAATAAGATGAACATAGATTTGTGAAAAATAGTCACCGCTAAATGGAATCGTTTATACACACAAACACACACACACATATATGTATATATATATATATATATATATATATATATATATATATATATACATATATATATATATATATAAAGTATTACCAGTTTTTAGATTGAGTAAGACATTTTTTTTCTTTATGAGTTCCTCCTGAATTTGCCTTTTTGCTATTTGATATTTTAACAAAAGGGTGAATTTGTTGATTTTAAAAAGTAAAAATTGCCATGGGTGATATAAATGGGGCAGCCAGACAAGGGCAGCTATGGACACGGCTCGGAAGAGAGATGTGTAATTGAGGAGCGGGGGGAGCGACAGCTCCACATGACGGCAGATCGTTTGTCATCTCCCGGCCATTTTCAATAAACCTTTACCCCTTCACATCATCACGGTACCCAAGGCCATACATTTCTTTTTTTTTTTTTTTACTTTTGAACTGTAGCAACTATTTGTTATTAACGGTTTCCTTCTCAATTATATTGATGGCTTTTTTCTTTAGGTACTTATTCTGATCGACTTTCCCTAAGCCTTGGATTTACTCGTTTTAACGTCCGAGCTTATTCAACTAGAGATCCATCAAAAATGTAATACCGTCATATTTTTTTTTGTTATTAAATTAAATGGACCCTCTGCAAATTTACTCAAATGAGACAATTTACTCATGTCAAACGATTTACACACATTACTCGGACAATCCATTTGTTTTCCACCCATTTAGGCATAGCACGTTTTTTTTTTTTTTTTTTTTTTAACATTTTAAGGTCAAATAGTTTTCACATTATTCCGTATAAAGCACAAATATCTGAAATTTGCTCTAGGTGATTAAAACACCTTACAAGTCGCACTTCTGCAATAATTACATTTAATTTATTGGCCTTATACATGATTATTGTTATTTAATAATTACAATTCACTAATTTGTCCAAAACGTTCTTTATAAAGGTTTATGATTTCATATAGACCTTGAAAAATGTATTTTCTCTTGTGTGTGGTTCAGAAATATCAAAAATAAATAAGTAAAATATGAAACTCGGACAACCCATTTGTGTTCCACCCATTTAAGAATAATTTTTTTTTTTAAGTTTAACCTTTTATGGTCGAATAGTTTTTCTCTTTTTTCCAAATGGAGCACAAATATCTGAAATTTGCTCTGAGTGATTAAAACAACTAACAAGTCGCACTAGTATTTTTAAAGTGACAAAACTAAAAAATCAGCGTTTTTCAGTTATGACTACGAAAGTCATGGTAAATATTTCAAAACTGTATGTATCGAGCTTCAGGGCTTGTACACCAGAGAGTACTTTTGTCACTCTTTCTCTCTTAATGCTATTCCCTCTACATAGGGAAGAGTGATCAATTTTCAATTTAGAAATATTTGTGCGATGTGTCTAGACCATTTGAATTATTCAAAATTAGGCACGCCTCAGCGTATACATCCTTTGGTGTGACCGGATCCTCATCAACATCTTTTTCATCCGTTATCCCTATTTTCGTCAAGTGCTAACCGTTAGATGTCAGTTTTGTCACAAGAGCTATTAGTTACATTTGGTTAAAATAACGTAAATAATCGACTGATTCCTCTACAGCTCGTTGTCCATTTTACAAAACAGTTTTACGATTTTACGGAAAAATATTAGTCGTTACGTATATTTTTCCGAAATACAGGAAGCATTATTATCCAGTTCAAAAGCAGAATGGCAAATTAAAATGAAAACACAGTAGCCAATACTGTGATAGAAATTGGGGAAAATATGACAAGATCCCGGTACTTGTGATATCGAGGAATGTGAGCCAAAAAAGCCATTGTGCCCAAAAGGGAAGATCGTTATTTCAAGGCAGATACAAATTTAGGAAATAAATATACTACAACAACTGTTAAACTATATATAGTTAAATACATATATTTGTAATACTACATAAAAATTATTAGACTAGTTTTATCAGTAATTTACGTCTTTGGGTGAAAATAAGCATAAATCATATATATATATATATATATATATATATATATTAAAAAAAAAACAGCAGTCATAAATTTCTTTTATGAGTCTATTCAAAGTACTTTTCTGGGCAAGAAAAAATATTTTTAATTTATTCAATGCGGTATTTAATTGTAATTATACATATTTGCAAATTTTGGGTAAATTGAAAGGCGATTACAAAAGGTTGGAATTGTTTTCCCAAAAGGGAACAATAGTCAGTAAGCGGTTAGTTGAAGAACTTCGAATGAATGAATTTGAAATATTTATTCAATATTTACTTATTCCGAATATATATTCTTAGTAGGTACATATTTCTGTTGGTCAATGTTGTTTCTACAATGAAAGAAGCTGCCCTTTTCCCGCAAGACTATTTTGTATTGCGGGTTGTAGCGTAGACGGCGTAATCCTAACGCACTCTAATAGACTCGATTGTGTAAGGTCTCAAGGTAAATCATACCCTAAACATCGCATAGATCAAAAATTACGGCTGTTAGTTTACATTAATTAGTTTCTCTAAACTGGTGGATTTCAGCTGATAAAAGTAGCTTTAATTCACCAGTTGTGTTAATAAAATTATTCTTAATTTGTTGTTTTAAATTAGGAGGCTGTATGCCAATATATGTTATATGTTATGTCTATATCGGTGAATCAATTTGTAGGATTAATAAAGACTGGAAAATATTTTCTAAAAACACTTTTATGACTGTAAACTTAATTCCGATTGTGCTAAATAGTATTTTTCTCTTAAAAAATATAGAAATTTAAACATGGTAATAAAATATTTAGGTACTGTATTACACATATTAACAGACTGCCGAGGATGATATTTATAGGAATAAATGTCCTTTTAACAATTGGTATTACATGAACCCGTCATTAAACACTTACATACTATATATATATATATATATATATATATATATATATATATATATATATATATATATATATATAAACAAAATTTAATTTCTCTTTTTTTTAATTAATATTTGAATGATTTCTTTTGCTCGGCTGTAAGCTTGTCACTGTATGTCTACTTCTGCAATAATTACATTTAATTTCTTGGATTCATATATGATTATTGCTATTTAATAATTACAATTCAGAAATTTGTCTAAAAACTTCTTTATAATAGTTTATGATTTCATATAGACCTTGAAAAATGTATTTCTTGTGGCTTGGTTCTAAAAGGGGCAATGTCAAGTTTTTCTCATTTTGTGTTATTTTTTTTTATTTTAGGAGCTTTGCAACTAGGCTAGTTTCTACTTTAATTTCATTATTCCACACTGTAGTAGTGAAATTAAAGGAGAAATCACCTTGTTGCGAAGCTCCTGAAATAAAATAATATAATTAAAAAAATAGAACAAAATGTGAAAAAATTGACATTGGCCCTTTTAGAACCAAACCACAGATATATATATGTATATATATATATATATATATATATATATATATATATATATATATATATATATAGCACTGGACTAATTAGTTGGAGGACCTGAGTTCAAATCCCGAGCAGGCACTAAAGATTTTTTCTTCTATTGTCTTCGTTCATGGGTTTAATTCGGCTTCCCTGACCGTCCCTAGGCCAACTCAGCCTTTAATAAATTTATCAATGGGTACCTTGGGTGCTGATGGCACTAGCAGTCAAAGCAGCCAAGGGGAAAATCAGGCGCCCGGAGCATAGTACTGACCACACTATGTCCCTAGTGTGCCTTATGGTCTTTAATCAGATACCTCTATAGTATCAGCCCCTTAGGGCCCTCGTGGCCTGTTACGGACTGGTTTTATATATATATATATATATATATATATATATATATAAAAAAAATTGATTTGATTGATTGTAATTAATATAATTTTTATTATTAGGTCTTATTGATATTTGCGGTTTTCGAACTGTTTCCGAAACTTCGGGTTTATGAAACTTACATCTATATTAAATATTTTGTAGTAAATGAATAAAATGTTTCTTATTCTGGTAGAAAATATAACATAAGATGAATCTGCAACAAGGATTCGCCCCACAGACCTCCTTACTGCAGTGTAGCAGCCCTTACTGACTTAAGACAATAGGGCAAAATTAATGGGGCATTACTAATGTAAGGCATATGAAGTATGATAAATATATATGAGAAGGGAAAGCAGGCAACTGCAGGCGACAGAAAATAGGCTGCAGTATATAAATAAATCATGGCTTCATAAAAGTAAATAATATTTAGAGAGGAAGGTTATTTTCCAGGCCATTTCTCTGGTGTAAGATGGCGAAGGTATTATATCCACGTCTTCTAGAACTACCCCCACTCTACTCGGCTAGGGGCGTGAGTAGACTCGACAACTCATACTCTAACCAATAACTCTTCTTTACCTCTTATTATTAGCTCTTTCTTACTTCTTACTACTATACTCTCTTTCTAGACTTATGATCTTCAGTCTTTCATGTCTTTCTATACTCATCTTCTTCCGTCTTTCATGTCTATCTATACCCATGTCCTTCCGACTCTAATGTCTTTCTATACTTATCTTCTTCCGCCTTTACTGTCTCTATACTCCCCTTCCTGAGACTTTCATGTCTTTCTACACTTACCTTCTTCCGACTCTAATGTCTTTCTAAACTTATCTTTTTTCGCCTTTCATGTCATTCTATGCATATCTTCTTTCCATTATCCTCTCTTTCTATACTTATCTTCTTCCGACTTTCATGTCTTTCTATACTTATCTTCTTCAGACACTACTATCTTTCAATACTCATCTTCTTCCGTCTATCATGTCTATCTATACTCATCTTCTTCCATGAATACTGTCTTTCTATACTTCTCTTCTTGCGACTTCCATGTCCTTCTAAACTTATATTCTTCCGACTCCTCTGTCTTTCTATACTCATCTTCTTCCGACTCTACTGTCTTTCTATACTCCTCTTCTTGCGACCATTTCTCTGTTGTAAGATGGCAAAGGCATTATATCCACGTCTTCTAGAACTACCCCCTCTCTACTCGGCTAGGGGCGTGAGTAGACTCGACAACTCATACTCTAACCAATAACAATCTTCTTCCGCCTTTCATGTCATTTTATTCATATCTTCTGTCCATTATCCTCTATTTCTATACTTATCTTCTTCCGACTTTCATGACTTTCTGTACTTATCTTCTTCAGACGCTTCTGTCTTTCCATATTTATCTGTATACTTATCTTTTTCCGCCTTTCATATCATTCTATTCAAATCTTCTTTCGATTATCCTCTCTTCCTGTACTTATCTTCTTCCGAATTTTATGTCTTTCTATATTCCTCCTCTTCGGACTCTCCTGTCTTTTTGTACACATCTTCTTCCGTCTCTACTGTCTTTCTATACTTGTCTTCTTCCGTCTCTACTGTCTTTCTATACTTGTCTTTTTCCGTGTCTACTGTCTTTCTGTACTTATCTTCTTGTGACATTCATGTCTTTCTGTACTCATCTTCTTCCCGCTATCCTGCCTTTCTATACTCATCATCTTACTACTCTACTGTCTTTCTAAACCTATCTTCTTTGAACTCTCTTGTCTTTCTATACTTATTCTATTCCGACTCTCCTGTCTTTCTACACTGATCTCCTTTATTCTCTCCTTTTTTTCTATGCTTATCTTCTTGTGAAATTCATATCTTTCTATACTCATCTTCTTCCCGCTATCCTGCCTTTCTATACTCATCATCTTACTACTTTACTGTCTTTCTAAACCTATCTGTTTTCGACTCTCCTGTCATTCTATATTTATTGTATTCCGACTCTCCTGTCTTTCTACACTTATCTCCTTTAGTCTCTCCTGTCTTTCTATGCTTATCCTCTCTCGAATCTCCCATGTCTTTTTACACTCCTCTTCTTGCGACTCCCATGCCTCTCTATACTTATCTTCTTCCGGATTCCCTGTCTTTCTGAAATCCACTTCTTTCCACCCTCATGTCTTTCTATACTTATGTTCTTCCGAATCTCGAGAACTCAATCCAACACCACAGCGCGGGTATTTGAGTCCTGATTTTCGACCGAATGTGGCACTAGGGAGATAGCGTGGGTAGCGGAATGCTATTCCCCGGGCACCGAATTATTCCCTTTGTGAGTGCTTGATGTGCCTTTATCTGAATGTTTTTTGGAAACCGAGTCCGACACTAAAAGTGCGACACAAGAAGATCTTCGACTGCAATGTAGAATCAGCATTAGAAGTACCCACTTTTCAATATTGTATCAGTATTTTAAGTTTACAGTGTGCTATATAGCGTTATTGTAATATCAGACGTGAACAACATGCAATTCAGCATCAGTGCAATATTTGGGTGCATCTGCGGCAAGTTCAATGTTATAAATGATTAGCTAGCAATATGGCATTAGTGCAATATTAAAGTGAACAGCAAGCAATACAGTATTAGTGAAATATTAGAAGTGTACAAACCAATATAGCTTCAGTGTAATATGAGAAGTGAACAGCATGATATATGTGTTACACGGGATGTTTTTTAAGGCTATAACTCTATAAATCAGACTGTATAGTATAAAAATGAAGGATTTCCCCCCGAGGTTTAGGTTTTACAGCCTCCAAGGCCTATCAACCTTTACTACCATCAACAGGTGGGAGATAACTAGGAACATCCTTTCGAGTCAATATTCTCACTACACTATTTTAAACTATTCCTAAAGCATGGAATCCTTCCATTTTTGTGTCTCTCATCAATTCCTAATAATAACTCAAATCAATGGTTACATTATTTTGGGTTATATATTTCCGTTAAATTGAAAGGGATTTCTCCAAGGAGAGAAAACTCCATTCATTCGCTAAGGCAATACAGAACGGCTTAAGGGAAAGCATCGTAACTCATACATAATAAAATCCTGGACATTCTAGCACACATACACACACACACACACACACACACACACACACACACACACACACACACACACATATATATATATATATATATATATATATATATATATATCAGTCGCAGAGCACTGAAGAAAAAAATGTCCGAATTTTATAAACGGCGCCCCCTCAAAATGATCAACCTTTCCAGATATTTAAATAGCCGAAGTTTGAGCCTGATAGGAGGTCGTTAACACGTACCACAAAGCGCCTACAATTTTAAATATTCAGACTTTTTCGTTGTTTGGTGATTTTCAAGTCCAAAATCTCAGGAACGGTTCCTCCTATACTCCCTAACTATGTCTTAAATTAAACGCAATATTTTTCTACGCAATTCACAAGCTAAAGACAATTGCCGTAACATCAAGTCTAATGGATCTAAAACTGCCCTTGTCTATTAGGTCTCGTTTTTTATGACAGAGGCTGTTCTAGATAAACGGGGTGACGTTTATCAAATTCCGACATCAATTTTTAGCGACCACCTTAATATATATACAGGTATATTCCTGGTTTGGCAGGAGCACCTGATTTAGGAACCCTCTGTCGCAAACGCCAGCCCACGTGATGGTAGTTGTCCTAACAGCATGAACATTAGAAGCCACTACAACCTGAAGCATAGATTAATAAGACGCCTCAAAGAAAAAGAATTTAAACGTTTTGAAGAGGTATATGGTATTGACGAGGAAGGAAAACCACGATATACCGACGTTATAACGTTTCCCAAAAATGAGGAAACCCCAGGAGGAAATACCTTCGGCCCTATAGCACGCTTCAAAGCTAATGACAGCAAAAGGGCCGAAAAATAAATAAAATATTTCCAAATGCACGGGAAAAACTACTAATGGAAGTGTCAAGCCGAATTTGGGAGGAGGAAATATATTGTGAAGGGACTGTGGTTAGAGTCAAGAAGTACCATTCAGAAGAACTTTTATTTTTCCAAATAAAATTGTTTCATGAAAATATATGAGCAGTCTTGGTTCTTTTTTATTTAGTTTCAACAATACGTCACAAATTGTTGCGACATTTTTCAAAGCGGAAGGTGGCTATTCCAAAATCTACAAAAAATCTTAGTAAAATGTACTTCGATAAGACTACCTTCGAAAAGAGTGGTTCAAGGCGCGAAACTGTTAGTTACATAAATACTAAGCTTTCCGAATCCAATAATTAATAAGAATTATAAGGAAGCATTCTAAGATGATGCAGTTCCTGTACGAGATGCCTTGCTGAGGAATGAGCCACCTGTGCAAACGCAGTTCCGATTGATATATTAATTAATCGAAGTTAAAGAAATGCATTTCTCTTTGAACAGCTTCAATAATTCATCCATCCATAACCGAGATGTTACAAGATATGGTTACAAAAAAAAAAGAAAAAAAAAGGGGAATTCTAGAACTCACTGAGAATCAGTTGACGAAAAGCTGCTTAGCAAACATTTATGTTGAAAGAATGCAGTTCTTTCCAGAGTCCCTGCATTAATAGGCATTATGCAGTGGACTAAGATCTAAAAGAAGTCTGGGTATTTCTTTTTGAAATGGCATATCTCCAATTCAATTAGAACCGTCTAGTAAAAGACTGATCAATTTTTTTTTTTATCTTTATACACCATCTGGGAATGGAATTGATTCATCCTGAAGGTTAGTAAGGGACAAAATAGGAGTTTTAACATTTGTTCTATTAAAATATCATTTGTCCATACATACCAAATGAACAAACCTGCTTGATGACCTATCGTTATGTTTTGGCTTGATGCGTACGTTCGTGCCAAATTCTTTGTTGCCAAATAAGTCATATGACTGATGGTCTACAAATTTTGCTTCATGGGTGCCCCAACAATGTAATTTTTGAAACTCATCTTTTTATTTAAATACACACGACGTTTACCAAGCTGCAATATTACAAAAATGTTAGCTGCTAGAAGCATATTAATATTTTCTGCATACAGTAACGCCCCCTCCCGGATGGGCCAATTTTATCGGTTTACGAACTCGTCTAATTGTTTGATATGGAATCGGAATACAAAGTTGTGTGAATAAAAATTGTACTTGCTGTCGACCTAACAAACATATATATAGTATATATCTGTACCTTGAAACATAAAGTGCCAGTGACCAAACCTCAGAAATTTTAGTGAACTGAACGAGTGACATCAGGGTGGAATAAACAGAATTGTTAAATGAACCAATGTTACAAGGAAAATATTGTTTTCCTCAATAACTAACAATGGGACATTGATCATTTTAACTATTAATGTTTCTATTCTCACCCTTATCATTATTATGCAGCGAAATATCATTAACATTCGATTGCTACGCACATCCTTCGTAAGAGATTATTTTATTAATTTTATAATTATCTTTTTATAAATTGATTGAGATAATAAAGCTTATCACTACCATAAATGATTATAATCATTCATGGTTGTGATAAGCTTCATCATTCATCGTTTTCTAATTAGAAACTATTTTCAATGTTCCAATCAATTCAGCCGGAGGAAGCCATTTAGCATTATTATCTGATTCAACTCGGCGATATTTGCATTAACCATTAATTGTGTTTATGAGGTGGAGTAGTTCAACATGAGTTGCTATAAATAGTCGAGATGTTAGTTCGGTATCCCGGCGAATTACTGCGCCCATATAGATATATATGTATGGTGCACGTAATGCCAATTAAGACTGGATTTATTTAAGGTGTCTGTTTACGTCCTACGAATATTGTAGCGAGGGGAAGGATGGCTAATTAAAATATATGGTCTTAATTACAGCGATCAGGGGTTCAAGGGAGCTGCCATCTTGGATTGGTCTAATACATTACACCCTGGCAGTATACCAATAGTGGTGCTCCTATCGTCGGCTTTAGAACACTTAGGGTCTTAGTGAGTAACGATTAATTGGCACAGTTAAATAGCATTTTACTGGATATGACAAATAAAATTGTATATATATATATATATATATATATATATATATATATATATATATATTTATATAGGCACACGGTAGTGCACCAGGCCGTGTTTCGGGCTACGCACAGTTATTATGTTATAGCCGATTTATATCCTCCCATAACATTGAACCAGTTAAAGATAAAATTATGAACTATGATACCGCCAACGGCCATAGGCACGTTGATTGCACCAAGTTAAGCATCGTCGGGCGTGGTCAGAACCTGAATGAGTGACCGACCACGTGCAGTTGGTATTATAAAAGGGTGGAAACCTGTAGATAGCCCGGCATTAATACCCTAATTGTTGATAGGCCGTTAAATACGAAAAATGAAAAAAAAAAAAAAAAATGAAGTTTTACCAAATTATTAAGCTAAATTGATAAAGTCAGATGATTTTTGTTTGTACACACAAGATATGTATTTGAATCCTCTGTGCTTATATGTATTCCATTGATGTATTAGACACACTAACGTAACTCTAACACCAAACATTGTGGGGAGTTGTTACAGCTATCTCTTGAATTGATTTTTACTTTTTTACTTATATTATTATTATTACAATTAATTTTAAGAAAGGAATTGACTGAAAAACAGAATCACCAAAACATTATGAATTTTCATCGACAATGAAATCTAATCTGAGGAAGCTTTTAAAAGAATAAACTAAACACATTTAAAAAAATATTGCTATTTGTCACTATTAGTTTCAATTATATTATTTATTTATATTTTGAACATATTTTTAATATATATAAAAATATAAATGTAGAATTCTATTGTTTTTTTGTTCGAAAAATAGTATTCTTTCATTGTATTGTTATAGACTAACCATCACTTTGAAAATGTTCCTATTTAGTAGAATATGTATCCAATTTCTTAGAATAGAGTTGTTTGAAATTACAAATCCTTTGTTTTTTGTTTTGTTTGTTTCAATAGTATTTTGCCAATCTAGATAATATGCTGAAATTTCAAAGATTCTCCATGATGAAGGTTGATGAAAGTTCTCCATATATTTTTAATGGGGAGTTTAGGTTTGAATTCACCTTTTATGAGACAGCTATTATGGTGATTCATCAAAGAAAACATTATTCTTTCATTACAAACATTATGGTCTTCTAGTATTGGCCGTGTCAAAAACATCTTCCCCAGGGCTTAGTCTGAGAATGTCCTTCTGGTTGTCCTGAATAAATACCTGTCTTTGTATTCTTCATACCTGGGTGTTGTCTGCTTTTCCATGTCCCTGACTGCTCGGGCGCAGACATCTTCATTCTCAGACTTAGCACTGAGGAAGCTGGCAGTATGACTAGCGAAACGTCGGTAAAGAAGTTTGCGACAAGGTCAATACCAGAAGACCATATTCTAAATATTTTTTCAATTCAATTTTAATGATTCATATATATAAATGTACCGACCACAATTAAGTGATATTTAGCTAGTTTAAATAAATACATTGATGTGTTAATTCTATTTTTATTGTCATGCTGTTTTGCTATATATTAATTTATACAATTTGGGTGGATATTTTTTTATAATTATATGTTTTTATAACACGGCCTAATAAAGTTTTGATTAGGATTCTAAATTGCTTTTTATATGAGACTATTGAATTTCGAGCAATATAGAGATAAAGGCTGTACTAGTTGTAAGAGAGAGAGATAAGATAGAAAATCGAAGAGGATTTGTAGCTAGTGTTTGAGGGGGGGAGGGTCTTAGGAAATTGCATGTCTTCTCCCTCTTCGGCCTGCACCTGAATTTCAATTTAGAATTCATTCTTACCCCTACCGCATCCCTCTTTTCCTTTTTTCTTTTTATTCTTATCTTTAGCTCTTTATTTTACTTTTTTCTCTTTTCAGCAGTCCGTATGTCTTCGTTCAACATCTCCTTGTCTTTCTTCGAATGTAATTTCGTGTTATCGGTTCCTCTTGGCATTCCTTTCCTGAATTACATTAGAGAAAATTAGCTGGAAAAAAATGTGCATACTCAGAAACATTATAATAATACAACGGTCAGAGAACACATATTAAAAATGTGTGCACTATGAACGTAATTGTGATATCACCAGTCATAGGTTTATTTGATTTCCCAATGCGCGATTCGCTGTTTCAATAATGATCAGTGCGTAAGACGCATCAACATAAATTTTGCAAAATTGATTTACGAGAGCAACCTCACTAGTTAGATTATTTCAAAATGTGCTAAATGTAATCAAAAATAATAAGCGGGGTACCTCCCCATGGGAGAGGAATTACGCTAAATTGAAAGAAAAAAAACATTATTAAACTCTTCAAAAATTTTAATTTATTTTCATGAAAATGTTCCTCATTCTAAACAACGCATCCAATGCATTTTTTTTAGTATATGATTTTATTTTTAATTAAATAATACAATTGGATATAAATGCATATTTTTAATTAGAACATTATCATATTTACAGGAATTCATTTAACGAATTCAATAACAATTTTAGTATTTTTATTCGTTACATTAAAATGGGAATTAATTGATACTGATGTACAAAAACAAGATAATACAAATTATTTTTATCTGGATGAGATATATGGGGTTCGTATATTTTGTTTTTCAGGGAGTTGTGATAGAATTTTTTCAGTTTTGTTTTCAAGCGTATGCACCTAAGAGATTATCAACGAATATATTTTATTTTACGTATAATTTTAATGGGTGAATTATTTTTGATAACTGAGTAAAGATTTTTTCTTATATTATACCAATAATTTTCACCATGCGTGAACATTAATATTATTATTATTAATTCTTGGAATAACCTATATATATATATATATATATATATATATATATACATATATATAAACATTTATTTATTTTTTTTATGTACGCATAACTACATGGGTTAATGAGTTGAAACATCAGCAGTACTTAGGATCATTATGAATATAATAGATTAAGATCATAAAATATGCCTCAAATATCCCGTCATTTTAAAATAGTTTGGTGCTCCAAAAATCTTAAATGGACTGTTCCCACTTAATTTGTAATATTTTTTTTTTAATCCGTATGTCTTTTCTCTGTCTAGATGGTTCAAAAATGGATCGGCTCTAAAGAAATTTGGCTCAAAAATATTTTGTGTGATTTAAAACTTCAAGATTATTAACCAGCAGAATCCGTCTACCGGAACATGGTTTTCGGGGCAAAAATCGTGTGAAAAAAAAAAAACTATAACGCTAAGGTTTATAGGCTCTCCGGCACACGATTTATAATTCATGGAACGCGGAGAATATAGTGAAACCATTTCTTCTCCATATCTATAAATTGCCAAGGGAAAAGGAGAAAACCTAGGTTTTTTCTTAAATTTTCTCTATACAACTTGTAACCGGTTGGGAAGTCGTAGTTAATGTAAAAATATGTATTCATAATCTTGTTAAATTTCCTTCGTATGCGATTTTTAATAAAGTGATCCGCTATTCGTAGAAACCGATGCTTAAATGGATTAATTTCCCCTTAGGATACGGGCAGTTTCCTGTTATTGCGCCTAAGATCTTGCTTCGCTTTGAGACTTCATTTTACATTTTTAGATGTGTTTATATTTTTCAACGGATTATTAAGGCAAAATGTCAAGCGTTTCTATTATAAGCTATCCAAATGGCATTAGGGATCAGAACGGAAATGCGCTAAGATGACGCAGTTCCTACGATTCAGACAATTCTTAAGAATTGTGACCGAAGCTAGACTAATTCTACCTTGCCAACGATCTCTAGTGAACAAGAATCTATCAGAGTGATCCTTAAACGAGTATTTGGCAATAAACGTACCGTTAAGACCCGTCAAATACAGAAGACGAGATGAAATTGGAAGTAACAGAAGTCCAATTTGCGCTCAAGAGGAGCACAGACCTTTTTTTATTCCACCTTTTGGGAGCTCAAGTTGAAAATTCAAATGGTCTGTCTTTTCTAAATGTAATTTTTTTTTGTCCGTTCCTTTTGTTTTCTTTTAAAAGTTCCTCTCGGTTTGCTTTATATTTAAATGAATCCTGGTTGGAGGGAGTGGTTCCTAAAGGATTTGCTTTAGGGCCAGGAAGAAGGACGAAACCAATTAATGGTTTGAAAACAAAGAGCGAATAATCCAGTGTTTACCACTGAGGGGAGGGTTTAGGCCGGGTGCAAAAACATCCCAGGGCGGATGTTGCAGAGTCGCAGCGTAGGCAGAGAAGATACTGTAAGCTACAGGTTCTAATGGAGAGGCGCATATTGAACTCAGTAAAGGGACAGCAGAGACAGAGGCACTGTTCTCCCTCCGTACATCTGAGTTAGCAACACAGTTTCATACGTTCTGCTGAATCATGAAACATTTGATATGGTTAATGCACAATTATGTCATATTTCACTATAAAAGTCACACATAGTATGTTTACAATTACACTTTCCGCAACAAAGGGATTCGCATAATGCTTTTTTTTTTTAAACAAAAATTGTTTATAAACAAACAAAAATGATATATTGTACTGTATCTGTACTGTTAATTTTTTAATATTTTTATTTATATTTTATAGAGTTCCGCAACTCTTTAATGCCAATGTTAAACATGAAAAGTCCGACTCGCCCGAACTGCGTCATCTTAGCGCGGTTCCGTTTTTTTTTAACGGCGCATCAACTGTTTAGCTATTAGCGCCGGGCTATCTACAGGTTGCCACCATATAATAATGCCAACAGCACGTGGTCGGTCACCCATTCAGGTTCCGACCACGCCCGACGTTGCTTAACTTCGGTGATCTACGGGAACCGGTGCATTCAACGTGGCTACGGCCGTAGGCGGCGGTTCCGTTCTTATACCTAGTGCTATTAGCAAAGGAATAGAAGCAGTTATTGGTAGCGTTTAATCTTTGGTTAAAAATATAAATTAAATCTAAATAGAAGGAAGTTTAAGGCGCCACAACGGGAAACTGACAGTATCCTAAGCGGAAATGACTTGCCCACCAACTTAACCGCTCCAGGAAACCACTCTTGCCAATGAGTTTCTCATTTTCTTGCCATCTTTTACTAAAATAATAAATTTAAAAGTCATAAATTCAATTTAAAATAAAAAAAAAAACAACCAATTAATTTGACAACCAAGTTAATAAATTGAGTAATTTCCGCCTAGAGTACTGTCAGTTTCCTGTTATGGCGCAAAAGGCAAAATATTGATTGATTCTATTCTAATCCCGCTAAGATTACAAAGTTCCGGCGAGTAGGGCATTATTTTCTAAGTGTTACTAAAATTTACTTTGAACTTTATACAGAAAGGGGGCGTTCAAGTGATTTATTGTCATTTCACAACTTCCTTATCAAAAGAGGGTTCCACTGGTAACAATTTTTCCTTTTATCACACAACGTTGACATATAGTCTTAAGACCCGGTGTATCCCAATAGAAGCGAGGCTAATTTCATAAGCCCTGCCCACGGATATAGATAAGCCTCTATAGAAAAGTCTGTTTACACCTTAGATAAGGACCAAACAGCCGCGTTATGAGAAGAGCGTTCTTCCCTCCGAGGAGGATTAGCGAAGCCTTTTCAAGAGATCCCCCCGTCGGTTTATCCTGGGGTCTTTCACCTATTCCGGGGCACCTCTTATCGGCGGTGCCTTTTTCCCCGGAAGGGGGCTTCTGAAATATGAAAAACGCCTTCTTATTTACTGGCGGGCTCTTCTAGGAGGCTTCTTTCAATGGGCTTTGGAGGTTTTCTTTAGAACCCCCCGGGAGGCGGGAAAAACCTGCATGTTTCTTAAGGAAGAATGGGGAAAGTTGGGGAAAGAAGTGTTGCACTAAAGCTTTCAATCACTTATATATTCTTTCAATTTATATAATATTCTTTGAAAAGAGATGGTTAATTGTTCCTTATTGTTAGGCTTTAGACTGTCGGAGTTGGCCCTAAATAGTTACCGGATTTCTGGGGCCCATAGTCAACATTGTGCAACATGCACGCTATATGTGACGAAACCTCTAAATCTGAGTGTTTTAGTATTTATTATTAGCCCAGGAAAGGTAGCGCTCCTCCAAGGGTCGATTTAGGAAGCGCTTCGTCGCTGAGACGAAGTTGCTTAATTTTTCTTTAAATGGAACCATATCATTTTTTAAATGTAATATTATAATCTTCCCAACAATACGTTTGACATAATATTTCTTTTTTTATGCTTATTTCATTCTTAAAAACGTTTTCGCTGTCTACCAAGAGGCTTCAAGATTTTTAGTTTGTACTAGTTATGACTGTAAATCACAAAACTATGTATTCCCGCAATATTCAATATGTTGTAAAAAAAAAAACATAAAGAACAGCGATGAGTCTTACGGGCGCAGTTATTTTCGGAGCACATTTTCTCAAAAACACTAACTCCACCTTTAATACTGTTATATAGAGTAACAATGTCTGCTTTGTGGCTTTGGTCCTCTAATGAAGCGTTTTGATGTACACTAGAAACTAGTAACACTGTTTTATTTCCATTGGTTTCAAAGAATTAAAAAGGAATAAAATGAAAATGCATGGCATAAAGTATTGCTCCCAGAGGTAAAATTAGCATTCAAGACAGATAATTGTTATTAAAGAGGTAGTTTTCGACATATTTACGAACATTGAATAGGCTTCTAAAGGTAGCACTTAGTTTCCAAGACTAACGGAAAATGTATGTACGACGTAGAGTTGGTCTTGCCGACGTCGTTACTTCAGAAAAATAAATGGAATAATTGACTTCCTATGAAAACAGACCTTGACCTTACAGCATCTAGTGTCTTACTAAGAGGTGGTAGAACTCCTAGTAATTGGGCAATCTAGTGGTGGGGGGTCGTCTGTAAATCATACAAGTATGCGGACTCTTCGTTGTCTCTACGAGTCCTACCTTTCCCGGGTTAAATAAACCATCCCAACAGCATTTTTTTTTCGAAATTCAGTGTTCGATTAAAATGGATTCCTTGAACATAGATCCATCAAATGGTTTTTCTATTATGGGAGATATTTTGTAAATTGCAAGAATCAAATATTTCTCTTACATGAACGGTTCTTGCACTGTATTTCCCAATATAATCCATAGCACCGTGGGAGGGGTTTGTTTACATTTTTATCATCAGTATTGAATCGTATTTATTAATGCCTGTTAATATTTGCATAATTCAAATATCTGTGTAACATATAATTGAGAAGTCGACTTTCTAAACAGGATATGTCCAAATCGTAGATCATTTCAGGGGACACAAAAAACGTCTAAGCTAGTATAATTTCATTATGAAATTTATATTTACGAGGTCACACTAACATTTATTTCCTTGTGTTTGCTGAGATTTAATGAATTGAAAAATCCCATTTTGAAAGTCATCGCCTCACTTGATCCAGTCAGAACAAAGGAGAAACCTCCAGCCTATATATGACAATGGAAACAAGAAATTGATAATAGTTTATAAAACGTAATTCAAGAAGAAACCCGGTGGCGTTGAGTATTAAGCAGTAAGCACTCCGAGCCTGAGGTCGTCGGTTCGATTTCCACTAGGGGTGGCGGGTTTTCTTTCGAAAAAAAAGAAACTTTTTTAATCCTATCCTGGTCAGAAAAATGCGTTAACCTGTAGATTATTCGTCCCAAAATCTTTATAATGTTATAGTGGACGTTAAAAGGTAAATAAATGAAACACATGATATGTGACTTAATACTTTCTGATCCCAAAACAAACATAAAATTCAGGATTTTTTTTTTTTTTTTTTTTTTTTTTTTTTTAAAAAGAAGAAAAAATATTTCAATACAAAAACTAAAAAGCAAATAATAACATGAAACCCTTAAAATTTGAATCGCAAGTCTGTAAATGGTTGTGAGTCATACCGTTGTACTAATGTCTCTTTACAAAACTGAAATGTCAGCTTTCCATTCTATGGAGGAGGGGGAACCCTGGCCAAATAAAACGGCCATAGAACTGTAAGTTTGCCACAAATTTATTTTCTTTGCTAAATCCCAATGCACACTTCCTAACGTATATCAAGAAAATTATTTTCTGTACCACCCAAGGATTTGGAAATTTGTCAAGAATACCTCCACATGACTGTTATGCACAAGTAGGATGCTGAGAGAGGTTTCGAAATTATCTTGTTGACTTCTTAATGCAGTCTTCCAGAGTTATGTGTTTCTACCATCCAAGAATTTGGCCGTGTCAAAAAGTTCTCTCACATTTTTAACAGTCCGGAATTTAAGAACATTGGCAGGTCTTTCCTTCCTTTAAAACGACCAAAGTTTGACCAGGGCCTATTTAATACGGCCGATACTTCTTGGCCTAATTGCCGTTTTTGATGTTCAAGCCAAGACGCCATGAGATGCGGTTTTCCATCTGAGGTTGGATCATGCAATGAGATACCCAAAGATTACACATTTTCATGATTAGAATACTATCATGCAGAATTCTATTACGTGTATAAACTATGGCAATAGAAGTCACTTAACTGTCCGCCTCTATTAATTTTTTAAGCTGGCCATACGCGTTCAGTTCAAATCTCAAGGCAGAGACGGCACAGTTTGGCCTTACCAGAGCTAGCAAACACCCGATAAGTTAATAAACCACAAAGGCAGGTATAGTAGACCCACTTCATGTGAATCAAATATCCTCTTGACTATAACCATCAGGCCTAGCCTGCACAGTCCCGGCCTCATTGGACTGTACAGTTATTCTATTGGTCTAGTCATTCTACTTCGATGAACTGTAAAGGTCAACTCTACCCCCAAGGATGTCCCATACACGGTAAGGAATACCTCAAGATTCAGACTGCGGAGTTAAAATCTTCGGATATTTCTCAGAGTTTATGAACACCCTTATATTTATCTCATTTAGCGCCGAAGATAGACAAACCTATCTACAAGCGTCCCCAAACCCAACTTTTCCTCATTCATATCCCTTGTACAACATATTGTGTTGCGATGGGGACAATCCTCTCCAAGCGTAGGCCGCATTTCCTCTAAACATTGATCCACACTAAACCCTCCAAGAAGCTTATAACATAAAGTCGCTCTATATTCAACTTTACACGAGGATAAACGAATTATTAATAATAAATAATTATTATTATATGTATAGATAAATCTTCTTTTAGATAGTAAAATAACCAAGATAATAAAAAGAGCCTATATACAGATAGTATATAGAATTTCCCAAAATACGGAGTATATCAGCATTGTTAGTACGTTAGAAAAAAAGTTAGCGAATGTAGATCTGTGACTTTTTCAGCTGATTTTCGTGTTTGGTCAGTCTTGTAGGTGTGCAAATCAAGTGATCCTAGTTCCGGATATGGAAAAATGTTCCTAGTGTCCCGTGAATATTAGGCCAAAGCGCACAAAAAGGCTAGATTTGGAAATTTATGGGGGAGGGAACGCTCATTTTTGCAGGAATATCTGAATTTAATATAAGACCTGAAATAACTATGACGGCGCTAATAGCCAAATAGTTGTTGTGCCGTTAAAAGCGAAAAAAAAAAACCAAAAAACTATGATTTAGGTATGCGTAAATCAAAAAATTTCCCGTAATATTTTTTTATGGGTCGAAAAAATCAAGTTTTTTTTTACTTCATTCATTCATTTTGACATCAAAGTATTCATGTAAGAGACCTTAAAAAGGCGCCAATGTCATTTTTTATAATGTTAATTTTTTCACTATGACAACAATTGTAAAATTATTATGGAAAAACCATTAAACTAATTAAAACAACATTTATTGGGTTAATTTTTTATATATCAAGATTTTGTTCCTTGAGGATGAAGGACCTAAATGCATTTTGAGTCACCGAAAAAAATTATTTGAAATTTCTATTTTGGGTCCTAAGTTTCATACTTATTGCTATCTTGCGTATATTAGCAGCGAATCAATTTTAACATTAACATCAGAAAATAAGCAATGAAACAGTAAAAAAAATTCATCGCAAATCTTCTGACACTTTGGGGAACGTCTCTGACACGAATTATATTGGAGTTTCGAGCAAAAGGAGTACAACAAAACGTTTCGATTTCATTTTTTATATTTAAAAAAAAAATGTGGTATTTATATCATCCGTGAAAAAAAAAAAAAAAAAAAAAATGTTATAAGATGATGACCCTATTTATTTATAAAGTCAAATTTTTAGCAATAGACTTACTTTCTTTACTATTCCTTTATTTTGTTATAAATGTTACTCGTCTTTATGACGCCTCTTTAGGAGCACGTGAAATAATCCATAATTAGAGTGATATCATCAATCATCGCTACGCATGAACTGATTAATATATATGAGTCTTTGCTCTCGTTTATTGAATTAAAAAATATATTATCTAGGTATTTAATTTCAGCTTTTTTATTGACTGTTTTTTTTTTTCAAGTTTTTAATAATGTGTATATTTTTTTTTATTTATCGTTTTATGAGGGTTTTCTCCTGATGACATATTTTTACATTGTCAAATTTGAAAGTCTCGTCAAGGTTTTTGCTGTGCTGTCTACCTCTCTTTTTTAATAGTTGCCTTACATACATAATAATTGTCGCACATTGCACAATCAATTTGATTCATACAAAAAATTCATTTTTAGCACCATCCAAGGATTTTTGACTTCTGCCAGGAATTCCTACTTCATGACAGCCATCGACAAGTAGGCTGTTGATAAAGGATTCTTCATTATCTTGTTGACTCCCTAATGCAGTCACCGAGTCTGGAGCATTTCTCCCAGAACACGGACCAATAAGAGGGTCTGATGAAATTCCTGTCCCCAGACTATTTGCATGGATGCCGCCAGCCCCCTCCCCCCAGCCAGCCTTAGGGCCAATATTCCAAGAGGAGGAAGAGGCGGGAATTTTAAATTCATGAAACTTCATCAACCATCAGGAGCGTGGTTAATAAAGGGAGGCTATATTTTAATTTATTTTCCCGATATTAATGTTTTAATAGGATATTACACCCTGGAATTCTGCACTTAACGGAGGGCGGAAGGGAGGAGGAAATGGGCACTTACGCATTGAAATTGTTATGGCCTTTTTAATATTAATTTGTTAATACATTAAGCATACTTTTACTTAATCAAATTCACTTTCACACTTTCCGAAGAAATAAAGTGATTGCAGTTGCACTTATGGAAGAAATTTAGGCGAATTGAACAAAAGGTAGTTTTCAGGAAAATGTTTTTTTTTTTTACTGCGCATGTGCTATTTATAGATTGACAACCTTCCTTAATATGTCATCATTTTTTTCAGCTTTTCCATAGATCACGATATAAAACTCAACCTTCTGCATGCAGGATTCGAACACCGAATCTACAGTAGTAGGATTGGGTAAGCCATCGATCGTACTATAGGGTGACCGAATCGATCGTACTATAGCTATTTAGGTTACATTCATGAAGGGATTTTCGAAAATGGTCTTCAAATCTTGGAAAATGGCCGCAATTGTTGTTATATTGCAAAGAAACTCAGTATGCGTCATCAGTATCTAGAGAGAAAAATGTGTTGTAAAAACAAGTGAAATTGGTGTATTAAGAGGTGGGGTTTACCCAGAAACCAAATTATGAATTTTACAGTAATGATAGTTTTTTGCATTTGATTGCTACGAAACTCGGTAGAAAGGGTCCCCCACCAATAAGAAACATTTTTTGTAAAAAAACAAAAATAATAATTGAATCAGCTGTTCATTACAAGTATAAACGAGAAAAAATATTCATAACTAGCTGAATACCCGTGCTTCGTCACGGCAGATCAGTAGTAATTTTATTGCGTTAAATAGTGTATATTCAAAATTAATGCTACTCTTTAATTTTGTGTAGTTTATTATTGCACGGTTCCCGTCACACTATTTGTTGCCAACGGCCATAGCCACGTTGAGTGCACCGGTTCCCGTAGATCACCGAAGTTAAGCAACGTCGGGCGTGGTCAGTACCTGAATGGGTGACCGACCACGTGCTGTTGGCATTAGAAAAGGGTGGCAACCTGTAGATAGCCCGGCGCTAATGGCCAAGATGTAGATGCGCCGTTAAAAAAAAAAAAAAAAAAAAAAAAAAAAAAAAAAAAAAAAAAAAAACTATTTGTTATTCATCAATTGATAAGCAATCAAAATATAATGTTTCTTGACACTGGGTCGCTCCGGACCAGTATCAACAAAGAGATACCCCGTTATCTATAGGTTAACAGCAATAGAAGTTTAACCCGTACCGGTAGAAATTCGTTGTCAAAAATAAATGGACGCTAAAATTTAAAAATTTATGTTTCCAAGATCTCATTTGGAAACATACATTATATTAGCGAGCAATATCAATAAGTGTTCTGATTGGGGATGCTGATGGGTGAGGAGGCTGTGCAAGGGTTCGGGATATTGTTTCCTCAGAACCAATATCCCGAACCCGTAAACTCTATGAAGGACAAAATCAAAGTTTATTTCTAGTAATTCAAGGTCTGCCATCATAGTTGAAATTAACCTCAATTAAAAATAAAACTATGAATTAGAAACAGTACGGTAACAGCTGTTCTGTTATCATCCTAGCAACGCATGCTGCCTAGGCGTGCATGCACTATCCAACTAAAACTTTAAACCCCTCTAAAAATACTTAAAAATTCGAATATCAAAAAATCCTTTCTTAGCGAGCGTCTACGTTCTACAGGGATTGTCCATGCAAAATTTCAAATTTTTCTGTCGAGTGGTTTGGGTTGTGCGACGATAGGCCAGTGAGTAAGTCAGTGAGTGAGTAGATTACATTAAGAAAATAGTGACCAAAATATCAAAAATCTTTCTTGTCAAGAACATAAATCAAATTAACATAAACGTAAAATGATTTAAATTGGCTCTATACGTGTCGTCTTCTTGGACTCTTCAGGAGCCTTGAAATTAGATACAGCTATTCTAACGAAAAGTTTACCTTCGTTCCATTTGGCTGAATGTAATTTTTAGGCTCCAGAAGACGCATCAAAACATGTTGATGCCAATTTTAATAAATTTAGGTTTTTGCTAATTTGATTTTTATTCAAAAATGTATTAAGCTCTGAAAAAATCAGACTTTTTCTTCCTTCTCTGCCAGCAAACGTCCTACTTTACTTCAAGCTCTGGTGTCGAAAAAGGAGTCAACCTTCAGCTTTAAAGCAGAATTTGCATAAGCTCCCCGAAGATGGTAGCAGGAGCTGCTGAAAGCGCTAAGCGCAAAACAACTTTGGTAAACTACAAACTCTTTCCAGGTTTATTAATCTAACGCGGGTAAAAACAAAATGAAAAAAAAAATTAAGATTGACTGAAAAAAAGCGAGATAAATTTAAAAGTAATCAAGCTGATTTAGTGCTTAATTAGGGTTATAAGAGATGAAGGTTTAGAGTTTGCGGCCCTAGGTTATTAGGACTACTTTGCCAGACATAAGACCAGCTGGTCTTTCTAATCTTGGACCTTCCTCTTCAGAATTACTGCCTAACTTTTCCCCGTTCTTCCTATATATCTCTTCAGTTTCAATGTAGCTTTTTCCGCACTTTCTTCTCTTCTTATTCTTCTCACTTCCTTAGTTTTTCTTCTCTCTCTCGTTCTTTTCATTTCTCGAAATCTAAAGATTTGATGGAGTTAGTGATAGGAGTATAATGGATCATGGTGTGTTCTTTAGCATGAGTCTTTAGCATGAAATATGTCATTTTATTTTAGGTTTTAGCGCGGTTCTTCCCTCCCTCCATAGGGAGGAACCCCACTTATAAGGTTGACCTTATAACGCAATCCGGAAGTGCCGACTAGAAAATTTTGCGTTTCAGAACACTAGAGAACGAAAAATAATGGTGGTTCAAAGGACCCCGCCCTTTCCTAATGGAAAATGGCTTTCGGTCAAATTGAACGAACTATGCTCGTTGGATACAGAAAGTTTTTCTGAACAATAGTCTCAATGGGCACAAAACCCGAAAGTTGGAACTTTTGGTACTTTTGGGTATCCGAAGTTTTCCATTTTTGATTATTGCAAAATCCCGAGATCTCTGGATGAAAGGTTTCCCAAGCCATTTGGCCAGTTAAAAAAAAGTACTTATGAATTATTTTTTGAAGACCTTTCGAACGACACCACATTTGACACTCCTACCCCCCCCCCCCCCCCCCCCCCCCCCCCCCCCTCCACCCCACGGGAGTGGGAGGGAATCTTTTTTTTGTATTTATCGTCTTTCCATTATCATTTGAAGATCTTTTCGACGAAAATACACTGAAACCTTGCCTCACACTCTTACCCCTCCCCCAACCCCAACCCCACCCCACCTCCTGCTCGTATGTTACAAAAAAGGCCTTTTTTCACAAAAAAAGTGTTTCTGTTAGCAGAATTTAACATTAGTGGCCCTGAAAAGGGCCGCTTTTCGTCTCTTAGACTACTGTCAACTGTTTTGACTTTTCGTTTGCTATCGATCAGCTGCATATAACGTAGTATTCAGCAAGTAACAAGTCGGATATTTGATGTTTTGATGATGACGAGCATATCCCAAGGAGTTGGGGGTGGTGTAAGGGTGTGAGGCAAGGTTTTAGTGTATTGCCGTCGAAAAGTTCTTCAAATGAAAATGGATAGACGATAATTGCAAAAAAAAGCTTCCCCTCCCCACCCCTGTGGGTGGGGGTGGGGTAGGAGTGTCAAATGTGGTGTCGTTCGAAAGGTCTTCAAAAAATAATTGATAAGTATTTTTTTTTACTGGCCAAATGGCTTGGGAAACCTTCCAACCAGAGATCTCGAGATTTTGCAAAAATTAAAAATGTAAAACTTCGGTTACCCAAAAGTACCAAAAGTTTCAACTTTCGGGTTTTGTGCCATTGGAGACTTTTGTTCAGAAATACATTGTCTATCCAACGAGCATAGTTTGGTTCAATTTGACCGAAAGCCATTTTCCATTAGGAAAGGGTGGGGTCCTTTGTATGTATATATATATATATATATATATATATATATATATATATATATATATATGTGTGTGTGTCTGTTCGCGGTCTAGCACAGCGAATAATGGTCCGATTTTGATGAAATTTGGTACAAAAATCTTTCGTCTAATTTGAAAGGTCAAGTTCGTTAACCAGCAGAATCCGCCCACCGGAACATGCATTTTGGAGTGACATTCGTGCGAAAAAAAATCGTTACGCTTACTTCATATGCTTGCAAGCACTTGTTTTATAGGTTTATTGGCCTAGAAATACGAATGGAACCATTTTTAAGGCAATAGCTTCAACCGTTTTTGAGAAAAATGGAAAAATAGTTGTCGAATAAAGTTTTTGGTTTGGGTAGTAAGAATCATGGGATTCAGTTAAAATATTTTCTGCATGTTTGAAATTCATATTAACAAAGATGTTTAAATTTTGGATAAACTATGAGTAAATTAGTCAGGGTTCGGTCGTAATTTCTCAATAAAACTACATTTTACATGTGAAAATGGTTTTCTTATGTGCCAACGTTTCGGCTTGAAATTTTTTCTTGAAAGCCTTCATCAGGGCGATGAGAAAACAGAGAACTATGCCTCAAGGATTCTCAAATTATATTCTATGTCTCAAATTATACTCTAAATACAAGTCTATGATAGCTGAGCTGGTTCTGTACGGTCTGAATAACAATTCCGTTTCAGGATATGCCACTAAAATAAAATATATAACAACATTAGCTATTTATAGTCCTTAAGTAAATACATAAAAAAAAAAATAAATAAAGTAAAAAAAAATAAACAGTTTGCCAAAATATCGATCAATAAATGGAGTGTGTGATTGTATCAGAAATTATAACACAGAGATAAGAGTGAATAACGGCTTACTGGATATTTCCTCTAGATACCAGCTGATAGGACTGCTAGAAGAAGCTATCGGAAATAACTGAGACTATCTCTGTCTAATAAATCGATAATTAATTGGTGTGTATATCCACTGCCGGGGGAGGGAGGATAAGAAAGGAGTCCCTATCTAATTTCGGCGGAGTGGGGGAAGGCCTCTATAACCTGATGTAATAGGAGAGGGGGAAGGCCTAGAGATTGCTGTATCTATAGATTGGAGGGACGAGCCCTATAGGGATCATGGAGGCTCTTATAAATGGATTATTTACTTCCAATCTTTAGATAAGGTTATTTACAAATTGCTATTTCTCATGGGAGAAAGTATTATTAGATGTATTTCTAAACTTATCATTCCGCCCAATTCGTTGTCATTATTTTAGCATAGTTCGTAGGAAATTAGCAACTGACACTTACAATATCGAGAAAAAAAAAAACCATAAGCGCTGTGAAATTTGTAAAATGAAGGGAAATTTCCCAAAATAAAACTCTTCTACGGTAGAAATTTTGGAGGTTAACAACCTCGACATAAGATTACTTTTGTAGAAAGGAAACAGCAAAACAGACGAACATATATACACACACACAACATTAAACAAGCAGTATTGTTCAAAGGTCAACATTTTTCTTCTGTGATTCCTGATTGCCTTATAGCATTGATGTTATAAACGGATATTCACCCGAAAAAAGCGATTCAAATATAGCAATAGACGCAGACAAGAATGATCAGGTAGATTAAAACAGGGCCACTGATTTATAGGGCTGTTGTAAGTAATTTAGCATAGGTCGTAGAAAATTAGCAACTGATACTAACAATATGCAAGAAAAACTATAAGCGCTGAGACATTTGTTAAAAGGAGCGATTTTTACCACATTAAAACTCTTTTGGGGTAAAAATTCTGCTGGTTAACAACCTTGATATTTTAAACAATGTATTTACATACCAAATTACATCAAATAATATAGCTTTTGTAGAAGGGAAACAGCAAACAGATAGTTATAATAATTATCATTATCTGTTTGCTCTTTCCCTTCTACAAAAGCTATATTATAATGAAGCTATATTGCAAAATTATTATACAAGCAGTACTTTTCTGAGCTATGGTTTTTCAAAGGTCAACATTTTTCTTCTCTCATTTCGAATTGCCCTTACATAGGATTTGAGTCATAAAAGAATTTTCAGCCATAAAACACGATTAAATTATAGCAATAAACGTAGAGAATAATAATCAGGTAGATTAAAACAGACCCACTGATTTTTAGTGTTTTGCTTTGAGGAAGGTAAAATTTCTGTAATATCTTCTTAAATATTTCTGGCTTTTTAATATTTAAGATAAGATTATATATTCCTTGTAAATAAATATTATGAAAATGTAAACAGCTTGCATAAACATCCATCAATATGTCAAGTTTGTACTTGTGATAACTCTTTGTTCTGAGACAAGAATAAATAATTGCAGATAAGATATTTTCTGTGGAAATCAGTTGAGGCATTCTGAAATAACTGAGAATATCTGTATCTAATAAATTAATAATTATTATAATTAATTGGTGGGGGTCTCCCGTGGTCTAGTGGCTAGCGCGCTAGATTCATAAGCGGGAGATTCGATCCCCACCGGCACCAGATATTTTCTCATCTCAGGGCTTGCTGAGAAAATTCCTGGGTTGATGGGCCGTAAAAAAAAAAAAAAAAAAAAAAAAATTGTGGTGTCATAAGAAGGGATGGGTACGAAACGAGTATATTCGGTGTAACTAATTTCGGTGGAGTGGGGGAAGGCCTCTAAAACCTGATCTAATAGGAGAGGGGAAAGGCCTAGAGATTGCTGTATCTATAGATTAGAGGGACAAGCCCTATAGGGATCTTGGAGGCTCTAATAAATGGATTATTTACATCCAATCTCTAGATGAGGTTATTTACAAACTCCTATCTCTCATGGAAGAAAGTATTATAGGGATATCAGAAATTATATATTAGTAAACTTCTTATTCAGCGGAGGCTACTTCAGGTAATCTATTACATCATTATCTATGTCAACTCAATGATTAAAATGTATGTACATTTCCACATTGCAGGGTAACTGTAACGTGGAATAAAGAAAAAAATAAAAATAAAAAAGAACACAAAAAATGCATGAATCATTCATTATCGCCAATCACAATATAAACATGTATTCTATATGAAACATGTAACAGAATCAAAACAAAGTTTGAAGTAGTAATACATAAACGCCACCCAGAGGGTGCAAACAAACCAATCCAAAGAGAACTCCAGGGTTAGTTTAGTAGCTCCATGGAGATTATTGGATTAAAACTCTCTGACCACTTAGCCTAATCAGGAGAACATACAGGCTGAATCGTAAGTAATTCTGATAAACGACGGGGGGGGGGGAGGGGGAGCGTCTGGGGCTATTTTAAATCTAATTCCATAAGTGCTCTCTAATAGGGCAATTCTCGGCCGCCCCGACAATCTTTCAGCAACTAATTTTGTTTCATTGGCCGAATGCAAATGTCTCACTTACGTATAACACGTTCTCATTATTTATAACAGCTACTAGTAAAAGTGAATTTTTTGTCAGCAAGGGGCAGGCGGCTGAAGTTATTATTTATTTATTTAAATTTTAGCGTCAACTTAGAATTTATTACGTGTCATCTGTAGGTTATCACCCTTTTCTATCCAGGACTGGGCTGATGCCTTTTCTTTTTTCCAATGATAAGCAACCACCCCTAGGGATAATCGAACCCACGACCTTGAGCAATGACGCATTTGGTAATAGTGTATTAGCAGAAATAAAATCGGTTGTTCATTTGCCGAGAGTACTGTTTCCTTTTCCTAAGATTTTTGGTGCCCATTCCCAAGAGTACTCGTGCCCATTCCCAAGAGTAATGGTGCCCATTCCCAAGAGTACTCGTGCCCATTCCCAAGAATACTCGAGCCCATTCCCAAGAGTAATGGTGCCCATTCCCAAGAGTAATGGAGCCCATTCCCAAGAGTACTCGTGCCCATTCCCAAGAGTACTCGTGCCCATTCCCAAGAGTACTAGTGCCTATTTCGAAGAGTACTCGTGCCCATTCCCAAGAGTAATGGTGCCCGTTTCCGGGTGTACTCGTTTATATTTCCCAGAGTACTATTGTCCATCCAATGTGTACTCGTGCCCTTTTCGAAGTGTTGGTGCCCGTTCCTGAGGTTACTCGTGTCCATTCCCCAGAGTACTATTGCCCATTCTAAGAGTACTGTTCTCTAATCCCGAGAGGACTAATCGCCATTCCCAAGAGGACTGATATACTGTTAATATATCCCATCAGAAAAGTGACTGAAGTAAAAAAAAAAAAAAAAAAAAGTTTTCAAAAGAGCCACAAAACATAGTCTACCCTCACAAAATCTGAGAGAAATGAAAAAACTAACACCTATTGGACTATTATCTGGAAACATTTCTGTTAACTAGCAGTGAATAATAGTGGCGGATATTTAAAAATAATGAATGAGTTTGTTAGCGTTGCGTGGCTAATTCACAAACGAGTCAGGACAATTTAGGTTTACCTATACAGAAGTGCTGATATTTTTAAGCACATTTGAAGACACCACATATTTTTGATTTATGATGATGGATTATGATGATGGATGTATGCTACATCGTCCATGTGTATACTTTGAATGAAATTACCTCATGGGTACATATAATTTTTCTTTGTTTTCAATATGAATAACCAAAATCTACTCAAGACGAGGAGCATAATTATATAAAAAACTAGCTGTTACCCGGTGTGCAATGCTACACCTACTTTATATTAAATATCTGTAGCCGGGCTTACCATGCTACACATGCTTCATATTAAATAGTTGTAACCCAGCTTCCATGGTACGCCTACTTTATATTATATATTTAAAAAAATTAATGATTATATTATATTTGTCCAAATTATGAGAATATAAGATAATAAATTGAGAACTCGGCTGAAAAAATTATTTTCCATTTTTTTAAGAGAAAGTGGGGTGGAAAATAAATTAATCCTTATTTTTTAAAAAGTACCCTTATTTTAAAAAGTACCCTTACTTTTAAAATGGTATTACAATTAAATGATTCCAAATAATTTAATTGCAATACCGTTTTAAAGAAAATCCAAACCAAACTCCCTGTGTTTAATTTTTTTAAAGAAAAAAAAATATGTGGTCCATAAATAAATATTCATAAAAAATACCAATACAAATGAGGCATTTAATTAAGGTTATGATTAGTTATAAGTTGTAATAACCTACAACTGAAACTATATTCTTTATTTTCATTGATTTTTTTTTAAATATAATATTTATTTATTTTAAGGGCTTCGCATCTAAAGCTAAAACCTCAACCTTGCGCAAATATAATATTAATATGTTATATTGTTTACCTGTTCATGTAATAATCCGTAACTGAGTTTTTTTTTATGAATGAAAAAGTAGGTAAGTCGTGCAGGGTGTATGTTATTTATGCCAAAAGGAAAGTTTTAAAAACATAGTTCGTTAATAGTCCTTTCTATTAAAGCTTCTGTTTCAAATTTTATGGTTCATGGGCTCTTCTATAAGGATAGTCCTTCTATCATAGGAAATAGGGGCCTCTAAGAATAAAAACAAATTTAAGATATTTTTCTTGCAGTTATGGACAACAATGAATTAAAGGTATTTGGGAATATCAATAACGACATTGACTTGGCGAGCAACAATATTTTTACCAGAATTGCAACCGTATTTAAACATTTAGTCCAAGAGCTGGTAACACACTTTTCAAGTGTTTTATGTGCCTTGAAATTGTGCTATACTGGGTCTCTAGTGTAGATAAAAAGTTAAGTATGTGGTTGCTGGACATACCTTGAAACACCAGGTACTGCGCATGGTAATCAGTAACAAACTATGGGCCAAAAATAGTGTTTTATTCAGAAGCCATAATTCTTTAATGTAAAATTAAGGCAATTCTATAATGAATAATATATAAGGTAGACACTTTTAAGTGGGATACATATAAAAACAAAACTGAAGTGGGTTTTTTGTAATATTAAATGAAGTCTCTTCTTCACACTGCTATTTAAACACCATAATTGAAAATAATTACAAAAGGGCAGACACTTTTTGTGAGGTTTAGTAATCAGCAGACATGAAAATAAATTCAGCCGATGATAGACTGCAATGCAGTGCGTGTAACCGTAAGAGTGAGAGAGCACCAATCATCTGGACAGGACAGTTGTGGCTGTTCTAGAAATAAAGCAACTTGCCTTAATTATACATTAAAGATTGTTGGCTTCTGAATAAAATACCATTTTAGTGACATATTTTTTTAACACCTTTCCCCTATGTGCAGTACCTGGTGTTCCAAGGTATGTCCAGGATACACATATATGCCTTACCTATCCACGACATGCAATACAGCAAAATTCCAAGGTGCATAAAACACTTCATGAAATGTGCGTTACCAGCTATCCGACTAAATGGTGACAGTCAGAGGATATAACTATCCCAGACAAAAGAAAGCATATGGCAGAATATAATGATTAAATTATTATGGATATTAAATTAATAAAAAATTGCATGGAAAATTTAATTACTTATTCATTTATTAGAACACCACAATTCACGTGACTTCCTCTTCTTATAAAAATAATATTTTAATACATTAATTTATCTGCAAAAAAATAGCATGCAAAAGAAATATTATAAGAAGAATAACTTTATTAAAAAAAAAATTAAAGTGAGGCTGCCCAAATTAATAGGGTTGCTAAACCATACAGCTCTTATAATAATAAAATAATGTTTCAAAATGTGGTGAAAATTAATTCATTTATTTACATTCATTTGTATGATTATAAACATTTATATAATTTATTATGTACATCTATCTATATGCGAATAAAACAATAAGTTAAATATAACAACATTTAATATAATATTTTAATAATATTTGCATATGTATGCGAGAGAATTAATTTCAAGTTCATAAATTTAAGTCCTTTACAAAATGACATTGTTCACAAAGGAGTTTTTAATGCTTAAAAAAATCTTTATGTTTAAAACAAAATGTTCTATCTTTTTGGAACTTTAAACTTCACTTAAAGCTACATATTCTGCATATGGAGACTCTTCTGTACCATCTTTTTTCTTTCTCGATTTCCAGTATAATACATTACCAAATAACCTAATAAGAAAACCAGTGGTGGATTTTCCTTCTAAATGATCATTTAAGAATATAGTCTCTACATCCATCTGTTCAACATTTAGACCCATTTGATATCTTCAACTTCCTTATTTCAACAAAATCTCAAGCATTATTTTGTTTCAAACTATCTATTTCTCTATCCCAAAAATCACAATCGCTTGAACTTTATCAGATTCGCCCTCAGCCAATCCAATACAGCTTATGTTTTCTTGGATAACATCAACATGCCTAGCGACAATGATTTTATTATTCAAAAGTACTTTATATCCCACTTCACTATACTCGATTAAAATGCACATATTCACCTTTTTATCCCATTTAGAAGTTATTATTTGTTCTGGTTTCCTAACAAAATTTTTACTACCATATAAATTAAAGTTAGAAGCATCTGGTTTCTTTCCAAAACAGATTTCATAGGGTATTTTATTGTCAATGGTGTTAGCTAAAGAGGGATTTTTCAAATAAGTTGCTGCACATACCATTTCTGGCCAACATTTTTTTCTACAAAATCTTCTGCCAGTAAGCAATGAGATATATTCATAATTGTTCTAGTAAATCACACCGTTTAACTCATGAATTCATGGGGCAGGGATTAATTTTGATACCCTTTTTTTTGGTAGTCATAATTCTTACTATTTAATATTCCTTACCAATGTCACACCTCATAATACCAATTTCCTAAGTTTTCAACCTCATTTACTTATTGAACAAAGGAATGAAAAACTTCTGTTTTAGGTTTAATAGTTTAAATCCTAGCAATCTTACTATTTATTTATTTATACATCAGTGAGACCGCGACAAAGGGAATTCATCACTAAACACTTAAATAACAATAAACAATACTGAACAATTATGAAGAAATTAACATGAGGGCAATCTTACTATAATCATCTATAAATGAAACAAAATATTTTTCACCTTTGAGACTCATAGTTAAAAAAAGGTCCACATCAGTGTAAACAATTCCAAAATACTTTTAGCCTTGTTCTTATTGTTTTCCAAAGGGACACGGTCCATTTTACAATACAAGTTTTATAAATTTATAACATGTCCAGATAAACTGCTTGTTTCATTTCAGTTGTTTGAATTTTATTTTTTTAACATAATCTGAAGTTTCTATGTACAATTTACTATGCTGTTGATTCCTTTAGGTATAATCTATCAAATTTCGGAATTATGTCTTAGGCTGTTGTCAAATCACAAAGAAATTCAAACTGTTTATTTGATCTTGCTGATCCCAATCTTCACCAACTTTGGTCTCCTTTGCCTTTTCAATGACATTTACACACCTCATCAGTTTAAAAAAAAAAGTTAAGTGTTTTTCCACATACTAAAACCCTCTCCATCAAATACCAGTACAAACATATTCATTTAACAGAAAAACGAGTGAGAGATTATTCAACCGAATACTATAACCGACATTGCAACCTTCCTTTACTAAAGAGAAAAAACTACCTCTCAACAAAAGTATTGAAATTATTATAGTTCTGAATAGAAACATGACCACTTAATTATATTATATTAGTCCAAATTATGATTAGATAAACACAGAACATTTTTATGATATACTTATTTATACGATATTAGTCTATATTCTGGTTAGAGCAGTGTTGCCCTAGGCAATCAAATGAAAATTGATTTGATATGAAGAAAACTGATCTGATATTAAGGAAATTAATGTTAAAAAATATGATATTTTATTATATGATATCTTATATGATATTTGTCCAAACTCTGAGAATATAAACCTACTATTTAGATAAACAAACAAAGGTTTTTTTATTGCACTTCTTCTTAGAAGGAGGGGCAACACTGGAAAGAAAATGCCGATTTCTGACTATAAACTCTTCTGTATATGACAGTTTCGAACTCGTTACTTACCTAGAAGATTTTGAGCTAGCCTACGAGATTTCCCGGATCAAGACGTGAAGTTTGGTCAATATCAGTCAAACGGTGTGGATTTGTATAAGGAACAAACAAACAGAAAAACAGAAAAACAGAAAAACAGACACGTGATTTTTATATATATAGATAATTCGGCATTGCTTCTAATAGAAGGTCAAAACACATGTAGAACACATTATTCTTGAATAACAATTTGTTTATTATGCTCTGTAACTGACAGAATGTATTGTTAAGGTAAGGTCGTAATTTTTATAATTATAGTTCCTGTAGAGGTGACATGTGACACAGAAACATGTAAAGGGTCCTAAATAATCGATCATTCAAGAATAGTGGTTTGTAATCATGTTTCGGCCTTTTACTACAATAAAATTGTGAAATGATAAATACCTATACCATCTTATCATAAAACAAATCGTGACCAAATTCTCTCTACTCATTTTTGACGGTATTTTTGGCGCTTGTAAATGCACCTCTTTGCCTAGGCGGGAATGAGAGCTTCTGCGCGTACGAAGCTAGCCGAGTAAGCACGAATCCACCCGATCCGCCCTGAGCTAACGGTTTCCTCTGCCCTCCCTGCTTCTCCCCTTTCTTTCTGTCAAATTAATTTATTATTATTATTATCGTTATCACTGTTATCGCCGACGTCGACTACCGCCTTCCGGTCAGCACTGTCCTCCGACCGCCGCACAACCCTCACGGACTCCCTAGCTCTGCGGTACAGGTGAGTAAATAGTGCATGTTTGCCAATATTTTTTTATAGTTATTTGTGTATTTTATGTCCGAAAAGAGTTTTTCTGTGATGATCAATAATGTAGAGCTTGTCATGTGCGGCTAGCTGTCACGTGTGCACTTGGCCACGTGTTATCAGAGTGATAACAGCCCCTCCACCAAGTTCTCCCCACTCCGGAGGGGTGTTCGCAGATCAATACATCCTGCTCAGCTGTTGTCTCCCTTCTACGCACCATCAACATTTTCCTCGACCAGCCACTGTGGCTATTTTAGGAAGGCAATACCAATGTCAATGTCACTGCATCTATTGATCTATTTGTGCATAGAACTGCACATCAATTCCATGGTTCCATCGTCAGTAATTTATGCCGGAACAACGCAGCAGTCATTACTAACATTATTTTTGCCAATACTTAGAACCTTGGTTAATACATTATTTTTGATCAAATGAAGAATCCATTCAATTCTATCCTTGAAAACAACTGTGTCCATAATTTTTATAGGGCCATACAATTGTCTACTACGTTAGGAAAAGGAATTAGACAATTTTGAATATATATAAATAACAGTCCAAAATGTATCAACCTTTTAAAACATTATTTTTAAATTTGAAATTGTCAAGGGAGACAGCTTTCTAAGAACTGAATTATTGTTCAACTGAATAAAATTTTATGTAGTTTTTACAACAGATTTAGTAGACAAACATTTAATGCTTTTCAACTAATGGATTATTGGAAAAAAAACAACACGAAAACCATTCATGTAGCTTCTGTATAACACATTTAATATATAGCACAACAAAAACTTACATAGTTTTTAAGGAACAGTAAAATTACATAACTGCACCCCCCCCCCCACCAAAAGAATCTTATGCAGCTATTTAACAACATATTTCTTACTTAAAACGAATAAAAATATTTTTTTATTGCTCTTTGTTCCGTTTCCGTGGACAGTTCTGTGCAATGCCATGTTGCTTGCCACTTGCTCTGGATTAAGCTATTTCCAATTTTAGTTTTGTTTTGTTCTTGTTGGGAGACCATTTGAATGGCGTTTGGTAGCAAGTTTTTGCGGAATCGTCGCTGGAGTCAGTCCAATTTTCTTAGAACCATGAACTAGCATTAGAAACCATTACATGGAGGTATTTTAGTCTCAAGCTTTTTTTTTTTTTTTTTTTTTTTTTTTTTTTTTTTTTTTTTTAATTGTAAGAGTATTCGGCTTGTGTTTCAGATATTATATGAGGAGAGTGAACAACTTTAAGTGTACAGTATTATGTCCTGTATTGTAATCCTTACGTGGGATGGGTTGAAGAGAATTACGTGTATGTACTGGAGAAAGTTTTGATTAACCACATATCCTCTTTTAAAACGGACGCTGCACCTAAACAACGATTAGACTACGGTTTTTTGGTGAACGTTCTAGGGATCCAAATGCAAAACTAAACTACTTACCTACTTCATTAGTTTTATCGTTGACATCCAGACTCTCCGACGAATCGCTCTTTACGAAGTCATCCATCTCGAAGACCTTTGGAGAAAGTTGGAAGAACGGGTTTAGGTTTTAACAAAGAATTTCAATTTGAATTTCAATTTGAGGAGTATATATATATATATATATATATATATATATATATATTCTTTTTTATCCTAGTAGGCATGGGGTCATTAAAGCAGTCTTCCCTTTTTTTATACTACTTTATTTATTGGGCCCGACATGTTTCGTGCGTCTTTTCTTCGCACCTCTTCAGGGGCACTTCTTGCAAGGAAGTCCTCTCGTTCCCAAGTACTCCCTCTGGAGTCCGGCTTAAACATGTCGGGCCCAATAAATAAAGTAGTATACAAAAAGGGAAGACTGCTTTAATGACCCCATGCCTACTAGGATAAAAAAGAATTTGGATATTTTGGGTCATCTATAAGAATAAATAATATATATATATATATATATATATATATATATATATATATATATATATATATATATATATATATAAATATATTTCTATTTCTTGACATGTTGCGAGCCAAAATTTAGTAAGCAAATATGTACGCGGGAAGCGTAGATGGTTCAAAATAAAATGTCGGATTTTAAAGTACCGTAGTGTTTGTAATTTATAGCCATGGATATCAAACATGAAATAATATGACAATGTTATTATATTTAATTGTAATTATTTTCGTCTCCTATGCCATGTCTTAATTATGGCTGACTGAGGGAAAACGTTTTTATCCGGCCAACGGTAAAATTCAAAAGCTCTGCTTTGGTATACTATTAAAGTTTTTCAATACCTACTTCCTGAAAGGTTGCCAAAATTTAGACATTTCTGTTCATAAATTTGTCGTAGCCTTACTGAGAAATGTGCATTGCTTGCGCAATTGTTGCGAGACAAAATTTTTATTTTCTTCGTTGTATTTTTTATTTTCTTGTTACCATTAAATTGAGTGAATAGTGAAAATGCGATACATCACCTTAAAGCCATACATCCCCATAGGAAAGTGCGACAATACCCTGGGTTTTTTCCAACGCCGACAGCCTCATTGAATAACAAATCCTCTCTTTCCTAAACCGTTTGTTTGTTATTCACTTTCTTATCAAACCAAGAGACTGTTATCAGTTCCTCTGTTCAACACCACATATATTTCACCAGTTCTTCTAGTTTCCTCTAAGTTAAGGACTCTCATATGGCCGGAGTCTGAAAATTTCTGTAAAAACTCATGTAGTCATGAACATAATAATTATAAAAAATACTTTGTGTATTGTATAATTAGCAAATATTAAAAATTATTATCGGGAAATTAAAAACACTACGAAAGCCTGGTCAAATGAACACCGCATCGGGCGTGAAGAAGTGATTTTGACTAGGCTTCGTATTGGACACTGCCATCTAACCCATTCTCACTTAATGGAAAACAAGAAAAGACCAACCTGTGCAAGTTGTAATGAGACTTTGACTGTTAAACAGATACTGACAGACTGTAGACTGCGCACTGACTTTGACATTCCTCACGACTTATTGACTGAAGGTAGTCCATACATCGACACAATACTCAAAAACTTTAAGAAACTCAACTTTTATAACAAAATATAAACCTTAAATTAACTCGAATTAATTTACATTATCCATTTTTTTTCTCTTTAAATTGATCCTCTTATTTTTGTAATGTTATTGTAATTCATCAATTTTTTTTGTCATGACTATGCCTGTTTGGCATTCGAGTTACGGTTTACTGTATAAATAGGCATATATTATATATGTACCAATAAGCAATTACTCGAGTATATTTAGATACTCAAATTAGTTTATTTAATTCTTGTTGCTGTTGTTTTTTATTTTATCTGTTTTTTTTTTCATTTTATTTCTTTTTTAATTTAGTTTTTGGTGTTCTTTTTTGTTTTGTTTTGTTTTCTTGACTTGACTGAAAACACTTCCTTCATCATGAGCTCATCACTAAAATTGCGAAGCCCAAAATAAAATAAATAAATAAATAAATAATTTGCAAATAAAGATATTAAAAAAAAAAACAAAAAAAAAACCCTCATGATAGGCTACTCTAAGCTCTGGGGACCTATCTAATCTGTGATCAAGGCTAAGCAGATGAAATTCATCTATATTTAAAGCTTCACCCAGAGTATTTATGTTAGATTTAAATAAAATAGGGAAATTATATTTTCCAGGAGTATCCCGATAGTAAAAGTCCCTAAACAGTTGCTCAGCCGCTAATTGATCAAGATGTTCAGATAATGACACTTCTTCAAGTTCAGGAAACGTGAAACGCAACAGAACGGTTTTATATCTCAAATTGACGCGTAGTTCTAGGGTTTAACAGCCTAACAGTTAAATGAAATAACTCAAATTGACGCGTAGCTCTAGGGTTTAACAGCCTAAAAGTTAAATGAAATAACTCAAATTGACGCGTAGTTCTAGGGTTTAACAGCCTAACAGTTAAATGAAATAACTCAAATTGACGCGTAGTTCTAGGGTTTAACAGCCTAACAGTTAAATGAAATAACTCAAATTTACGCGTAGTTCTAGGGTAACAGCCTAACAGTTAAATGAAATAACTCGAATTGACGCGTAGTTCTAGGGTTTAACAGCCTAACAGTTAAATGAAATAACTCAAATTGACGCGTAGCTCTAGGGTTTAACAGCCTAACAGTTAAATGAAATAACTCAAATTGACGCGTAGTTCTAGGGTTTAACAGCCTAACAGTTAAATGAAATAACTCAAATTGACGCGTAGTTCTAGGGTTTAACAGCCTAACAGTTAAATGAAATAACTCAAATTTACGCGTAGTTCTAGGGTAACAGCCTAACAGTTAAATGAAATAACTCGAATTGACGCGTAGTTCTAGGGTTTAACAGGTTAACAGTTAAATGAAATAACTCAAATTGACGCGTAGTTCTAGGGTTTAACAGCCTAACAGTTAAATGAAATAACTCAAATTGACGCGTAGTTCTAGGGTTTAACAGCTTAACAGTTAAATGAAATAACTCAAATTGACGCGTAGTTCTAGGGTTTAACAGCCTAACAGTTAAATGAAATAACTCGAATTGACGCGTAGTTCTAGGGTTTAACAGGTTAACAGTTAAATGAAATAACTCAAATTGACGCGTAGTTCTAGGGTTTAACAGCCTAACAGTTAAATGAAATAACTCAAATTGACGCGTAGTTCTAGGGTTTAACAGCTTAACAGTTAAATGAAATAACTCAAATTGACGCGTAGTTCTAGGGTTTAACAGCCTAACAGTTAAATGAAATAACTCAAATTGACGCGTAGTTCTAGGGTTTAACAGCTTAACAGTTAAATGAAATAACTCAAATTGACGCGTAGTTCTAGGGTTTAACAGCCTAACAGTTAAACGAAATAACTCCAATTGACGCGTAGTTCTAGGGTTTAACAGCCTAACAGTTAAATGAAATAACTCAAATTCAGCGAAATCTATGATATTCAGTGGGTTAATATTATCAAAAATAATTATTCTTCAACTGACCCTTTTTTAAACTTCTTATTTTCGTGGTAGGCGAAAGGTCAATTAATAAAAACTTCACCATACAGTATCACCAACTTTACTCCGTCCCTACATGTTTCACGCCTTTTTTGGTGCCTCTTCAGGGGAAAAATTACATATATAAAACTTACAGCCTCAATCTGAGGAGGATAACCTTCCACCAGTACGGCCACGTCTAGAATGTCATGGTCTGAAAGAATCCAAAATGGCGAAATATAATCAGCTGATCCATAATCGATTTGTCAAACATTTAAAATTTAAAATTAATTTCCAGAAGAAATATAGTCTTAAAAATTAAAACCATCTTCCCACCTTCTAATTAAAACATATTTTTACCTTTTGTTAAATAAATTAATAAAAATCGTATTCAAATGTAATATTTCAGTTTTTTTATTTACCACTTTTTTCCTATTTTTTATGATATGGATATTTTTCTTAATTCTTCTTTTCATTCTATTTTTCTCTTTACCTAATGTACTAACGCAAAAATTAATGATTTTTTCAGCAAGGCAATTCGAACGGATGAGGACAAAGATACGGTGAGGGAAAGCGCAACGTCATATAATAAACATATTTATGAACAATTAGGCAAAAAAAGATGTAGTATTTTAAAAGATCAGAATGCAGAACCATGCCGGTATTTTGGCTTTAATTTTAATCCATTAATTTCCCACAAAATAAGACACATATGTAAGGATATAGGCAGGATATCTTGGAAATATGATAATAGAATAAAAAATAGCTTTAGTCATATTAAAGATAAATTAACATTAAGGGAAACTAAATACAATATCTACAAAATTGACTGCAATAGCTGTAATAAATCATATATAGGGGAATCGGAACAGTTACTTCGAAAAAGAATTAAACAGCATGCGCAAAGTATTGATAAAGGAGAGAATAAGACAGCGTTGGCTTATCATGTTATAAAATATAAACATAGTTTCGATTTTGAAAATATTATTACATTAGGTAAAGAGAAATAGAATGAAAAGAAGAATTAAGGAAAATATCCATATCATAAAAAATAGGAAAAAAGTGGTAAATAAAAAAACTGAAATATTACATTTGAATACGATTTTTATTAATTTATTTAACAAAAGGTAAAAATATGTTTTAATTAGAAGGTGGGAAGATGGTTTTAATTTTTAAGACTATATTTCTTCTGGAAATTAATTTTAAATTTTAAATGTTTGACAAATCGATTATGGATCAGCTGATTATATTTCGCCATTTTGGATTCTTTCAGACCATGACATTCTAGACGTGGCCGTACTGGTGGAAGGTTATCCTCCTCAGATTGAGGCTGTAAGTTTTATATATGTAATTTTTCCCCTGAAGAGGCACCAAAAAAGGCGTGAAACATGTAGGGACGGAGTAAAGTTGGTGATACTGTATGGTGAAGTTTTTATTAATTGACCTTCCGCCTACCACGAAAATAAGAAGATATCAAAAATAAGTTTCACAGCAGATTAAAGAGATTGAATTTCATTAGAAAATCTCTAAAATTTAAATTCTTAAAATCAACAAGCTTTAAAATTGACATTTGTCCAGAACAAAAGTAAAAATAATATTTATATTAATTATTTTGATTAATTACAGCTTTATAGAACGATTTCCACTTTAGTTTTTATAATAATTTTATTGTAATTACTATGTTGTTAGTATATTTATTTTTTATATTTCATTTATTAATCTATTCTCTATTTTTGTTTTACTCTATTTTTTTTTATTATTCCTATTTGAATTTATTTATTTATATCCACATCAACTAATAAAAAGAAAAAGGAAAAAAAAAAAGAAAAGAAAAAAGATAGATATAAGGAGCTTACTTACTCGCTTAAGATATGTTTTTGGAGTGGAAGTCTTAATGCAGCAGCTGTGTCAACACAAAAATAGGTGCTATTAGCTAATGACGCGCAGCATCTTCATCCCCCAAAAACTATTTTGATGTACTTATTTTTTTTTCTTATTATTATAATCTTATTACTTATTGTTTTGTCTCATTTTTTTAATATTTCTTAATTTTGTTGATTATTTATTTTTTTAGACTGGTGATTTTTATTGTTCTAAAACTGTGAAAAGAGACCATCGCCACAGTTGCGAGACTCAAATAAATAAATAAAAAAAAAATTAGTTCTTTGTGGTTTAGCGGTAAGTTATATATGTAGATAACCGCTACAAGCTACAATTGTTTTGTCATTATCATGCAAAGATTTATATATAAGCTAAGATTTATATGTAAGTGCTTCACCAGACGGCAACTGATTAAATTTTGTTTCCTTTAGGTAATTATTGCTAATTTGTTAGTTTAATTGGATACGTAAACACGGAAATAATCTTTTTTTTTTTTTTTTTTTTTTTTTTTTTTTTTTTTTTTTTTTTTTTTTTTTTTTTTTTTTTTTTATGTTTTTAATAGAGCTTTCCGAGCGGAAGATTCTGAGTGAGTGATTTTCCGCTACTTTAAGTTTTTAAAATATCAAAATAAACATTAACGATTCTGACTTGTTGGTAATGAAATGCCCCAATATAATGTGCATAAATCCAAATGACAAAGTGGCTTCACACCTCGTGCGTAACAATCGATTGAAACAAGTTGAGGGAGTGGGAGGGATATTTAGACCTCAGCTATTGTCTTCAGAGAGAGAAAGTTATTACGTTGAATGACTCCCCTGAAGATGTGTCCTTTGTCCTCGAACCCTATGTCGTATTAGAGTTTAATTCATCATTATCACAGGTACAACGAACTTGTCATTCAGTCATCTTATCCTGCTAAGTACGGTCGACAACCTCGTTCTATCCTAATTATGTAGATATAAATGTATTTATCATGTGGGAAGTTGAATTATGATGAACTAGCCGAATACCCGTGCTTCGTCACGGCATATAAGTAGTTATTTTATTGCGTTAAATAAGTCTGCAGCCCCCACCCCCCCGAATATTTTTATTTGTTGGTAAAAATGTGTCTTAAAACACTTAAAAATAAATGAATTTTAGTTGTAATAGCGTTTTACTTGCCTAAAACTATTCCAAGTTCTAAATTGTTAGTATTCCATTCATCGGAAATGGTACCTCCCCCCCCTCCGAAATTATTTCCTATACACGCCCATGGTTACCAGTAACAGCATTGTAACCGATATAAGTTAAATTTCAATAATAAATGTACGTTAAAATTAAAAATTTATGTTTTTCACGTGTCATTTGGAAACACCCATTATATTTGCGAGCATGACCAAGAGGTGTTTTAACTGGGGATGCTGATAGGTGAGGAGCCTGTGCAAGGGTTCGGGATATTATTACCTCGGATAGACCATCACCAGGTATAGCGAAAACTCTATGGGGGACAAGTTGAAAAGAACCGCAATTAAAATGGTGATCTTTCCCATAATAACGTAAAGTCTATGAGGGACAGTTTATTTCTAGTGATTCAAGGACTGCCATCATAGTTGAATTTAACCTCAATTAAAAATAATACTATGAAATAGATAATGTACGCAACAGCTGTTCTGTTATCGTCCTAGCAACGCATGCTGCCTAGGCTTGCCTGCTCTAACCAACTAAAACTTTAAACCACTCTAAAAATACTTAAAAATTCGAATATCAAAAAATCCTTTCTTAGCGAGCGTCTACGTTCTATTTTTCTGTCGAGCGGTTTGGGCTGGGCGATAATAGGTCAGTGAGTGAGTCAGTCAGTCAGTCAGTCAGTGAGTGGTATTTGACAAATATATAGTAGATGACCGAATTTATATTAAAAAGTATTCCAAAAATGCTTGATTTTTTATATTATTTCCTATTTTTCACATACTAGCTTATTACCCGTGCTTCGTCACGGCAGATAAGTAGTTTTTTTATTGCGTTAAATAATTTATCATCAAAATTTACGCTACTATATAATTTTTTTGCAGTGTATTATAACACGGTTCTCGTCATACTATAAGATATTCATCAATTGATAAGTAATCAAAGTATAATGTTTCTTGACATTGGGGCGCTCCGGACCAGTGTCAAGAAACAGATAACCTAGAACTAACCCGTTATCTATAGGTTACCAGTAACAGGAGTTTAACCAGTACAGGTGAAAATTCGTTGTTAAAAATAAATGGAAATTAAAATTTAAAAATTTATGTCTCTAAGATGTAATTTGGAAACACCCATTATATTTGCGAGCATTACCAAGAAGTTTTCTGACTGTGGTGGTGATGGGTGAGGAGGCTGTGCAAGGGTTCAGGATATTATTACTTTGGATGAAGCACCACAAGGTATAGCGTAAACTATAGCGTATAGAGGAGAAAGACATTTTCAAGAGAAATGTGTTCAGGCAGAAAGTTGATAATTTCTTAAAAATACAGAAAGCAAAATGAATATTGGTGTGCTTTCGACTAAAGAAAGAAAGCATTCTGTTGCCGCAGAAATATTGGAAAGAACGGATGGTAGTACAAGCTTGAAACAAGTTATTTTTCGAGGAACTTAATAACCATAACTCGAGAACAACGAAAATATTCGAAGCCTATATATATTGTAGGATAAAGGAATCGAAAAAAAAAAAAAAAAAAAAAAAAAATGATGCCCTGGTTACTTAGATAAAAGCGGAGGGCGAAAAAACAGTGAACTAAGGATACAACTAATATATGTGGAAATTGAAAAATTAGCCTTACCTTTAGGGAATTCACCCCCGTGAACACTGCATTGAATATTCAGAAAAAGGAATAGGTCGAAAGGGAGGATTGGGGGAGTTATGGGAAAATGTCACCAATTGCCAAGAGGGCAGCCTGAAGAGTAAAAGCTGAAACCGGGCGAAAAACTGCACCGAGGGGCAACTTCGTAACGCCAAGGTTTGCCACAGACGAGGAGAGAAGCCACGGGCATAAGGCACACCGAATATACTGAAAGAACCAAAGGACGTCTTTCTTTGTGGTCAGTCCGGGGCATGGACAGACAGCAAGATTTATAAAGAAACAGTGTAAGATGTCTCATTAGTAATAGAGGATCTATTATGGTATTCAGGTTTTTGGAGACCAATTTACTAGAGGCTATAGCGAAGGAAAGGTTGTATATAAAGGAAGGATTTGGTTAGGAGGGCAAAGTTGAGGGGCAAAGGTGCAGGAGCGAGTTAAGAAACCCAATGAGCGAGAGAGTGAGAAAGGAGAAAGAGAGAGATAGTGAGAGAGAGAGAGAGAGAGAGAGAGAGATAGTAGGAAGGAGCGAGAGACTTGAGAGAGCCCAATAAGCAGTAAACTCACATAAGCCCCGTTGTAGGTTCCTACAATTAGGGTCTGGATTACATTCTTACAATGCCCCATCCTCCCTTCCGCCTCTTTGTAAAACCTTTCTTCGGGATTCTCTCCTCCTTACCCTATACAATTTCGGCATAACCCCGCGGGAACCTTCAAGAAAAGGCTATCTCCCAAGGCAAAACACCGCTGGCGAATGTATAATTTGAATACAAATAGAGAAAAGTGTTTCCCTACAAATATTTCCACTATAAGATCGGTCCGAGTAAGTTCCTAAAAAAAGTAGGAAGGAGCGAGAGAGAGCCCAATAAGCAGTAAACTCACATAAGCGACTGCTGGGTACCTCAAGCAGTCGAAGAAACCAAGGGGAAAAATCAGGCGGCCGGAGCATAGTACTGACCACACTATCTCCCTAGTGTGACGTTTGGTCATGAATCCGATATCTCTACAGCATCTGCCCCTCAGGGCCATCGTGGCCCGTTACGCTACTGATTTTTTTTTTTTACTAGCTGAATCCCATCCATTTCATGACTTCTCATCGCCTCTCAGGCTAACTATATTCACCACATTACAATTTTTCTATTTATTACGAAGACCCAGTATAAGGAACATACCAAATAAGTGTTTCAAAAGTATCAACATTTCCTTTGATTGGCTGGAGTTGGTGTTTACCCTGTAGGTCTTCCATACGCGAAATATACCTCATTATACCCTTGCCGCGTCTGAAGGAATCCCTTGAGCACGAGTCTAGAGAGAGTGAGGAACACAATACCGCGAGGTCGTCGTACGAGGAGCAAGTCTACAAGCGGGCGATGACATCCGATGTATACATAATGTATTCTGTTGATACTATTGTACTCACCAACCTGCCACCAAATCTCGCTATCTTTCATGGTAATTAGGGTATCACAAATCTAAAGGTTGTTTAATCTTAACAGGTTGCGTTAATCCCAAAACTCAGATATTCAAAAATTAAATATTTGAAAATAACATTAAACCTAATCTCATAAGATATCCCTCCCCGCTTTTGCTAAATACTGATGAAGCTTTAGCAATCTAATTGCGCTATTCCATAACCTGAATACACAGCTTGCATATAAAAAAATTAATGAAATATTATTGATGGTCGCAGGGAATAAGTTAGTACGTGGGTGAATTGGCAAAATGAGTTGCTTGCTTTGGATAGTTCAAAAAAGTCACTAACTCATAGCCTTGATCAGTTGTGAATTGCAATATGTGGGTTTCTTGGAATATCGAGAAAATAGTATGATCTCTCTGTTTATTCTCTGTATAAGAGCTGCCCTGAACAGAAGGCATTTTGAACTAAGTTATTCCATGTGACCTTATCAATTTTAAGACCGTTTTCAAATGTTTATTAATGACTAGCTGTTACCGTGCCATGCTACACCTACTTCCTGCATCTAGAAAAGGCAAAACGAATTACCAAATAAGTAATATTAAAATCTAATAAAACCAATCTGTAACTGTTCGGGTTCAAAGTTTCGAACCTACCTATAACACCCCCCCCCCCGGATCAAGACATACGTGTGTGCCAAGTCAAAGTAGGTCAAACGGTGTGGATTTGTATAAGGAACATACATACAGTCAGACAGTTGGTAGATGTTTTGATCTAGCCTATGACACTCCCTGTATCAAGATCTACCTGTGTGCCAAGTTTGGTCAAAATCGGAAGCGGTGTCGATTTTTATAAGGAACAAATATACAGACGAACAGATAAACAGACATACCTTTGATTTATATATATATATAGATTTAAACCCCATTGTAAACAGAATCCAAAGAAATACAGTAAGGGAATAGTGGGGATTTAGTTAGGAACCCATCAATATGAATTTTCGTTTGTTGAAAATTTTTAATAAGATCACTACGATTTTTGTAAAAATCAGTATTCAAGACGTTTCGGTTACTCTTTGGTAGCCTTCACCAGCTAAAATACAGAACAAAAATTTAGATTTAGTAAAAAGAATAATTAAACTAACAAAGCACTATAAAAAGGTAAGTGAACAATAGATTTTTCATTGAATTTAGGGCAAAGTATGGACAGATAATAAAAAAAAATACCAATTTTAAAATGAAATAAGTACATATTAACGTACAATAACGCTGTTGGGTGGCAACCTGTAGATAGCCCGGCGCTAATGGCCAAGACGTAAATGCGCCGTTAAAAAAAAAAAAATAAATAAATAAAAAAAATAACGCTGTTACTGCGCTGTTACATTCGATACTTTGCTTTGGTATCGACGATATATAAGATCAATTTTGAATTATGAGTAAGTATCGATATGTACTTAAGTTAGTATTGATTGGCCCAAGTACCTGGGTACAAAAGCTTAAAAAGAGTGAAGGATCTAAGACTGTTTGAAGAGTTACCCCTACTTTCCATAAACCTTGTATAAAAATAAGATTTCAGGAGTGTAGCTCAGGAGTTGTGGTACTTGAGTCTGTTTGAACAGTGTTTTGTCGACGCGTTGAGTCAAGTGTTTGCTGAGGATTTATTTTTACTTTTTTTTTTCTTTATTTTCCCGTTTCCCTTCATTTTTTTATTTATTTATCGTCTTTCTCTCATGGCCTCTCACTCTTTCCTCTCCATTTTTTTTTATTCCTCCTCGGACAGGAGGCTACCTGCGGGCCCAATCATATTTGCCGGGGGTTGTTCGTGAATGCGGAATGAATCCAGATTGAGGGAGGGAACACACAAGAAGTACGCTTCGGTGCACTCACTCTCCAAATCCCTTCCAAAAAGATTGAAAGGCGACAAAGTTTTACCTCCGTTTTGCCCGTCCTTCGCCGCTACAGAAAGAACTTCAAAATGGGAATTGCCGTTCTCATGAATATGAAAAACCTCTTCTTTTTTTATTCATTTTTATTTTTATTATACATTACTTATTTTTTTAAATTTAAAACCTCTGGTTATACTGACCTCTTACAGTAACACGCCTAGATCATAACTATGGGCAAGGCATAGCGTAGCCTGTACAATAATTGAAACAACTGGATCACGATATGTACATAACATGGTGTGCCGAATATGCGGGCCACAATTAAAATATATATAAACCGTTAGAGATATTAGAAAATTGCAAAGGGGTAAAGTTGAAGCTTTCATCGTTAATCCCTAAGAAATTAATTTTATCAAGCCTCCTCTTTAATCCCGCATTTTTAATACATTTTTGAAAACTACTCAAAAAATGTTTTGTTTAAAATTTATATATTAAATACTAATAACTAATGAGTCTATTATATAATGCCTTGAATTTTAATGCGGAAGATGGGGGTTCGAGTCTCTCCTCCAGCTCGAATATTTCTTATTTCAGGGTCCGTTGATAAAATTCTCTGTTACACCATGGATGTTTAGGAGGGGTGGTAACCTGTAGATAGCCCGGCTCTAATAGCCTAGATGTAGCTACGTCGTAAAGAAGAATAACAATATATTATATTTCAAATGTTATGAGTTATTTAATGTAGGCTCTGGGTTTTACATTTTTGATTTTTGATTTTACCATATACTTTCTTGACTCCGTTGAATAAATATACTATTTGTACATTTTCATTAAAACATGGTAACCCTGCGTTTCCGATTAAACAGGTCAATATTTGATGTATATAAAAACACTCGGAGCGGTCCTTATGGGGTTTTTGGGGTCGCTGATTAGGATGAGCGGGTTGGTTATAACCTTCGCCACATCACATTCAAGGTCATTTGAAAAAACCGTAGGAAAAATCTGAAATGCGTATGTTCCTGAGGTTTCTGAGTCTTTTACCGCCGTAACCGGTAATATGCGGGTTTTGTTGAACGCCTCCACTTTTACCTAGGTGTTGCCCAGAGTGTCCAGCGCCAAACCAGTATATGCTAATAGTTTATATATATATATATATATATATATATATATATATATATATGTTGAGTAAAAGTAAAGTTGTTAAGAGGTATGTATCCGGCGGAAGGAAGGAAAGTGCTGCCGAGAGGGAAGGAGGGTGTGTGGAATATCGGATATTGCCTCCTGCATATTGTATGTAGCGTCACCTGTGAGTTCTCCTCATGAGGCGGAGACCTCCTTATACATACCGACCACGTCTTCTATTTCACCCCTCATACCTTATGTCACCGTAGAGTATTTGAGACGTTTTTCAATGAAATTATCATGATTGGGTCTACCCTTCCCTTTCTCTGATGATATAGGTGGTCTTCGTGCAGTCAGATAGTAGTTCGAATTTTTTTTTCTTCTCCTTAGATTCCATGCAAATAGGCTTCCAAGTATAAAATCGTAGCTCCCAGATCGAGAGGATGTAGGACAAAATCGTTGCAAGATTGGCCCCATAGGTACCCTACAAGGAAGAGGAAGGCAGAAGATGAGGTGGGCCGATTACTTGCAGAATAAGGCTAATGCTGAGTGGTTGAGGTACGTCAGGGGCAGGACGAGGTGGAAAGAGATCTGGAATCTTATTACGTTGAATGACTCCCCTGAAGATGTTGCCTTTGTCCTCGAACCCTATGTCGTATTAGAGTTTGATTCATCATTATCACGGGTACAGCGAACTTGTCATTCAGTCATCTTATCCTGCTAAGTACGGTCGACAACCTCGTTCTATCCTGCTAAGTACGGTCGACAACCTCGTTCTATCCTGCTAAGTACGGTCGACAACCTCGTTCTATCCTGCTAAGTACGGTCGACAACCTCGTTCTATCCTGCTAAGTACGGTCGACAACCTCGTTCTATCCTGCTAAGTACGGTCGACAACCTCGTTCTATCCTGCTAAGTACGGTCGACAACCTCGTTCTATCCTGCTAAGTACGGTCGACAACCTCGTTCTATCCTGCTAAGTACGGTCGACAACCTCGTTCTATCCTGCTAAGTACGGTCGACAACCTCGTTCTATCCTGCTAAGTACGGTCGACAACCTCGTTCTATCCTGCTAAGTACGGTCGACAACCTCGTTCTATCCTGCTAAGTACGGTCGACAACCTCGTTCTATCCTGCTAAGTACGGTCGACAACCTCGTTCTATCCTAATTATGTAGATATAAATGTATTTATCATGTGGGAAGTTGAATTATGATGAACTAGCCGAATACCCGTGCTTCGTCACGGCATATAAGTAGTTATTTTATTGCGTTAAATAAGTCTGCAGCCCCCACCCCCCGAATATTTTTATTTGTTGGTAAAAATGTGTCTTAAAACACTTAAAAATAAATGAATTTTAGTTGTAATAGCGTTTTACTTGCCTAAAACTATTCCAAGTTCTAAATTGTTAGTATTCCATTCATCGGAAATGGTACCTCCCCCCCCCCTCCGAAATTATTTCCTATACACGCCCATGGTTACCAGTAACAGCATTGTAACCGATATAAGTTAAATTTCAATAATAAATGTACGTTAAAATTAAAAATTTATGTTTTTCACATGTCATTTGGAAACACCCATTATATTTGCGAGCATGACCAAGAGGTGTTTTAACTGGGGATGCTGATAGGTGAGGAGCCTGTGCAAGGGTTCGGGATATTATTACCTCGGATAGACCATCACCAGGTATAGCGAAAACTCTATGGGGGACAAGTTGAAAAGAACCGCAATTAAAATAGTGATCTTTCCCATAATAACGTAAAGTCTATGAGGGACAGTTTATTTCTAGTGATTCAAGGACTGCCATCATAGTTGAAATTAACCTCAATTAAAAATAATACTATGAAATAGATAATGTACGCAACAGCTGTTCTGTTATCGTCCTAGCAACGCATGCTGCCTAGGCTTGCCTGCTCTAACCAACTAAAACTTTAAACCACTCTAAAAATACTTAAAAATTCGAATATCAAAAAATCCTTTCTTAGCGAGCGTCTACGTTCTATTTTTCTGTCGAGCGGTTTGGGCTGGGCAATGATAGGTCAGTGAGTGAGTCAGTCAGTCAGTCAGTGAGTGGTATTTGACAAATATATAGTAGATGACCGAATTTATATTAAAAAGTATTCCAAAAATGCTCGATTTTTTATATTATTTCCTATTTTTCACATACTAGCTTATTACCCATGCTTCGTCACGGCAGATAAGTAGTTTTTTTATTGCGTTAAATAATCTATCATAAAAATTTACGCTATTTTTAAATTTTTTTGCAGTGTATTATAACACGGTTCTAATAAGATATTCATCAATTGATAAGTAATCAAAGTATAATGTTTCTTGACATTGGGGCGCTCCGGACCAGTGTCAAGAAACAGATAACCTAGAACTAAGCCGTTATCTATAGGTTACCAGTAACAGGATTTTAACCAGCACAGGTGAAAATTCGTTGTTAAATATAAATGGAAATTAAAATTTAAAAATTTATGTCTCTAAGATGTAATTTGGAAACACCCATTATATTTGCGAGGATTACCAAGAAGTTTTCTGACTGTGGTGCTGATGGGTGAGGAGGCTGTGCAAGGGTTCAGGATATTATTACATTGGATGGACCACCACAAGGTATAGCGTAAACTCAATGAGGGACAACACACAGTTTATTGCTAGTAATTCAAGGTCTGCCATCATGGTAGAAATGAAGCTCAAATAGATATAATATTATGAAATAGGTACAGTTCGTTAACAGCTTACCTGTTTTCTTCCTAGCAACGCTTGCTGCCTAGGCTTGCCTGATCTTTAACCAACTAAAAATTCAAAAACCTCTAAAAATACTAAAAATTTGAATATCAAAAATTCCTTTCATAGGGAGTGTTTATATGCTAAAGAGAATGCAAAATTTCAATTTTTTCTGTCAAGTTTTTTGGGCTGGGCGATGATAGGTCTGTGAATGAATGAGTGAGTGGTATTTGACAAATATATACTAGATATATTAAATAAATTAAACAAATTAATATAAAATTAAAATAATCAATAATAAAACTTTGTAGGAAGAATGAATACAACAGTGATGGAAAGAAATGCTTTGTTCTGCGTACACATCCAACGGATGGATAAGAAAAGACTGATGTTCAAATCACATGGCTCACAGATGTCAGGAATAATTTAGGCGCAGAAGAGGATGGCATAGAGGAGGAAGATATTTTCAAGAGAAATGTGTTCAGGCAGAAAGTTGATAATTTCTTAAAAATACAGAAAACAAAATGAATATTGGTGTGCTTTCGACTAAAGAAAGAAAGCATTCTGTTGCCGCAGAAATATTGGAAAGAACGGATGGTAATACAAACTTGGAACAAGTTATTTTTCGAGGAACTTAATAACCTTAACTCGAGAACAACGAAAATATTCGAAGCCTATATATATATTGTCGGATAAAGGAATAGCAAAAAAAAAAGAAAAAAAAAAGAAATGTGATGCCCTGGTTACTTAGATATAAAAGCGGAGGGCGAAAAACCAGTGAACTAAGGGTACAACTAATATATGTGGAAATTGAAAAACTAGCCTTACCTTTAGGGAATTCACCCCCGTGAACACTGCATTGAATATTCAGAAAAAGGAATAGGTCGAAAGGGAGGATTGGGGGAGTTATGGGAAAATGTCACCAATTGCCAAGAGGGCAGCCTGAAGAGTAAAAGCTGAAACCGGGCGAAAAACTGCACCGAGGGACAATTTCGTAACGTCAAGGTTTGCCACAGACGAGGAGAGAAGCCACGGGCATAAGGCACACCGAATATACTGAAAGAACCAAAGAACGTCTCTCTTTGTGGTCAGTCCGGGGCATGGACAGACAGCAAGATAGATAAAGAAACAGTGTAAGATGTCTCATGAGTAGAGCCCGGAAGTTAGGCATTTATTTTTGGTTAAAATAGGCAGGCAAAAAGGCACTTGAAATACATAAAAGTACTTTAATTAAAATAGGTATTTACAAGGAGTGAAGGCAAAGAGCAATCTCATTCCTAATTATAAATTAAAAGGTGCATTTTAAATACTGTACTTACTCTTACTTTCCCTGATAACAAGCTACAACAAGATGCTTTTTTAAAGTATCAACTGTCATAGACAGACGCTTGTCAGAAAGAATGTTTTTCATAATGGAAAAGGAACGTTCTACTTCCACTGAAGTGATAGGCGCAAATTTGAAACAAGCTACAAGGACACATGCCAGTTAAAACAGAATTTTCGCCTTTCAGAACATTACGAATGTTCTTAATTTTTTCGATGTCCACATTAGCACTCAGAACACGTTTAACTTTTTCACTGACACTCTTTCCTTTTTCTCCTGGTGCTTGGAGCAGTTGATTTACAGCATCTTCGAAGATCCCAGCGAATCATCTCTTTTCTCTAACTTCAAGATTGCTTCCGGTATCACACTATAATGTGCTTTTATAAATGCCAGATCATTGCTAAGCTCTTCTTGGTCCTGCAACTTTTTTACCTCGCGAACTGAACTAACTTCGTCTACTGATACTGCATGAACTACCTCACGTATCTTGTCCAAGTTGTTGCAGTAATATATTACTGCTGAGATCCAGGTTCCCCATCTGGTAAGAACTGGCTGAGGAGGTAAAGCCAGCTCTGGTGCTATGTCCTTAAAAACCCGGATTCGAGAGGGTGATTTTAGGAAGATTTTCTTGGCGTTAGAAACTAATTTATCCACGTGAGGATACAAACTTCTTATCTCTTCAGCGATTGTGTGGAGGCCATGTGCTAGACAAGTGAGGTGGAGAATTTTAGGAAAGAGAACTCGTAAGGCTTTAGCTGCTTTTTTCATGTAAGGTGCTGCACCTGTGACAAAAAGTAGGACATCATCATGCCGTATTCCGTCCGGCCAGAGTAGCATTAGTGAATTGGTAAACAACTGTGCCACTGTGGTACCATTTGCCCTCTCCATCTCCTCTGTCGTCAAAAGATATACTGATGATAAGTCAGTTTGCTTTGCTTCCATGGTTCCAATGATAACATTGGCTATGTAACGTCCCATTGCATCCGTAGTTTCATCAATGGAGATCCAGATCTTCTTTTCTGAAACTCTGAGTCAAATCCTCTGCATCGTCTCTTCAAAGGTGATATTTATATACGTTTTTCTTAACGTGGATTCTGATGGAACCTCTTCTTTAGTGTGCTTTTGCAGAAATGTCCTCAGGGATTGATTTTCCATTTTCCAGAACGGAATTCCTGAGTACAAGAAAGCTTTGCATAGATCCAGGGAAAACTGATATTGCCTGCTGGATGTTGTAACTGCTGTTGCAATTAAATTAATCTTAGGACCAACAGTATTTATCCTAGATTTATGTTTCGTTGTTGCGAAATGTTGAGTAATAAAATACTTTTTATCGTGATTGATAGATTTTTCACAGACTTTGCAGAAGAGTATAGATCCATCAGTAGAAAGTAAATCCGAACCGAATTCGCGAACATAGCTATGTAATTTACCACGCAACGATGAAACTTTCGGCATGATAAATAAGTGAGAACGAACACACGAGCTGTCTTTAAGAAGTTCAACAGTAGACTAACAGCTTATTTTATAATTGTCCTGTTAGAGGGAAGTTATATCCACCCTTCCTCTGCAATATCTTAATATTTCGAAATCCGGAGTACCAGTTGACTAACCATCGTCACAGCAAAAGGGGTGTGAGGAAGAAGAAGTGACGTACTTCTCTCATCCTGTCTCTATCCTGGTATTCATTATGCTTCATCATTCCTTCTACTAAGAAAGGATCTGTTATTTATAGAGGTTAAATCCATGGGTTGGGAAAATGACCTCTCGAATAGATATTTGTGACGGATATATGTAATTTAACTTGTGCAAACTTGTTTGTCTTCGATGAACGGTGCTTTTTAAAATGTTTAAATCCCAGAAAAAAATAGTAAAAAAGGCAAAGAAAGGCATTAATTCTTAAAATAGCCAAAAAAGGCAAAATAAAAATTGTCTTTACACTTCCTAAATGCACTGAAACATATTTATTTCTATCAGATTCTTCAATATATCCATTCAGATAAAAAAAGGCATTTTGCCTAACTTCCGGGCTCTACTCATGAGTACTAGAGGACCTATTATGGTATTCAGGTTTTTGGAGACCAATTTACCAGAGGCTATAGAGAAGGAAAGGTTGTATATAAGGGAAGGATTTGGTTAGGAGGGCAAAGTTGAGGGGCAAAGGTGCAGGAGCGAGTTAAGAAACCCAATGAGCGAGAGAGTGAGAAAGGAGAAAGAGAGAGAGATAGTGAGAGAGAGAGAGAGAGAGAGAGAGAGAGAGAGAGAGAGAGAGAGAGAGAGAGAGAGAGAGTAGGAAGGAGCGAGAGCCCAATAAGCAGTAAACTCACATAAGCCCCGTTGTAGGTTCCTACAATTAGGGTCTGGATTACATTCTTACAATGCCCCATCCTCTCTTCCGCCTCTTTGTAAAACCTTTCTTCGGGATTCTCTCCTCCTTACCCTATACAATTTCGGCATAACCCCGCGGGAACCTTCAAGAAAAGGCTATCTCCCAAGGCAAAACACCGCTGGCGAATGTATAATTTGAATACAAATAGAGAAAAGTGTTTTCCTACAAATATTTTCACTATAAGATCGGCCCGAGTGAGTTCCTGAAAAAAAGAAGAAAAACAGGTAAAATTCACTCTCTCTTGTTGTACTCGATATAGAACTAATGCTGTTCATAATGTCTAATTATAAAGCTCCCTTTTGTCAGATTCCAGATCAGATGGTTAGTTAATCAGATTTTGAAATGAAAATATCATATGCTTGATGGTCTCCAAATTTTTAGTGACGGGTAATGCAAAAGCGTGCATGTTTGTTTTGCAAAAAATGAATCTGCAGTCAAAATTCTTTTCTATTTTTTTTTGTCAGCTTCCAATACTTTTGTGTAGAAGATTTAGTAAGCTTTCGAATGGTCACTATCCACTTATAACGATTTCCCTACCGTTTTCGAGATATTTACGAAAATGTACGATGATCCGAAAACTTTCCATGCCCATATATGTGTAACCGTGCTAAAATAAACAGAGGCCCAAAAATACAGAGAAACACATTAGCAACAGAATGTGTTTGTCTGCATTTTACTATATTTTGGGCCTCTGTTAATTGTTCTACTTACCCTCAAATATTTTTTTTTTTTTATAAACAACTGATTAATTACTTCAGATAAAAATCTATGTTTACTTAATATAAACTTAAAAATTTATTTCTTAATCGATTGTCATGATGTTATAAAAAAATGTTTCTTACTGTTTTGATTAATCTCGTTTTTAATCGTGTATATTCATTTTTTAGCTGAAGAATGCTGTCAATGAGTTGCCGAAACGTTCGTAATATTGATTTTTTTTACTTTTTTTACTAGCTGAGTGGGCGAGGTTAGCTCAGTGGTAGAGCACTGGACTCATATGCTGGAAGACCTGAGTTCAAATCCCGAGCAAGCACTAAAGATTTTTTTCTTCTGGTGTCTTCGTTCATGGATTGAATTCGGCCTCCCTGACCATCCCTAGGCCTAACCAGCATTTAATTAATTTATAAATGGGTACCTAATGCGAAGGAAAGGTTGTATATAAAGGAAGGATTTGGTTAGGAGGGCAAAGTTGAGGGGCGAAGGTGCAGGAGCGAGTTAAGAAACCCAATGAGCGAGAGAGTGAGAAAGGAGAAAGAGAGAGAGAGAGAGAGAGAGAGAGAGAGAGAGAGAGAGAGAGAGAGAGAGTGAGAGAGAGAGAGAGAGAGTGAGTAGGAAGGAGCGAGAGAGTTGAGAGAGCCCAATAAGCAGTAAACTCACATAAGCGACTCCTGGGTACCTCAAGCAGTCGAAGAAACGAAGGGGAAAATCAGGCGGCCGGAGCATAGTACTGACTACACTATCTCCCTAGTGTGACGTTTGGTCATGAATCCGATATCTCTACAGCATCTGCCCCTCAGGGCCATCGTGGCCCGTTACGCTACTGATTTTTTTTTTACTAGCTGAATCCCATCCATTTCATGACTTCTCATCGCCTCTCAGGCTAACTATTTTCACCACATTACAATTTTTTTATTTATTACGAAGACCCAGTATAAGGAACATACCAAATAAGTGTTTCAAAAGTATCAACATTTCCTTTGATTGGCTGGAGTTGGTGTTTACCCTGTAGGTTTTCCATACGCGAAATATACCTCATTATACCCTTGCCGCGTCTGAAGGAAGCCCTTGAGCACGAGTCTAGAGAGAGTGAGGAACACAATACCGCGAGGTCGTCGTACGAGGAGCAAGTCTACAAGCGGGCGATGACATCCGATGTATACATAATGTATTCTGTTGATACTATTGTACTCAAAACCTGCCACCAAATCTCGCTATCTTTCATGGTAATTAGGGTATCACAAATCTAAAGGTTGTTTAATCTTAACAGGTTGCGTTGATCCCAAAACTCAGATGTTCAAAAATTAAATATTTGAAAATAACATTAAACCTAATCTCATAAGATATCCCTTCCCGGTTTTGCTAAGTACTGATGAAGCTTTAGCAATCTAATTGCGCTATTCCATTACCTGAATAGACAGCTTGCATATAAAAAAATTAATGAAATATTATTGATGGTCGCAGGGAATAAGTTAGTACGTGGGTGAATTGGCAAAATGAGTTGCTTGCTTTGGATTTTTCAAAAAAGTCACTAACTCATAGCCTTGATAAGTTGTCAATTGCAATATGTGGGTTTCTTGGAATATCGAGAAAATAGTATGATTTCTCTGTTTATTCTCTGTATAAGAGCTGCCCTGAACAGAAGGCATTTTGAACTAAGTTATTCCATGTGACCTTATCAATTTTAAGACCGTTTTCAAATATTTATTAATGACTAGCTGTTACCGTGCCATGCTACACCTACTTCTAGAAAAGCCAAAACGAATTAACAAATAAGTAATATTAAAATCTAATAACACCAATCTGTAACTCTTCGGGTTCAAAGTTTTGAACCTACCTATAACACCCCCCCCCCCCCGGATCAAGACATACGTGTGAGCCATGTTTGGTCAAAATCGGTCAAACGGTGTGGATTTGAATAAGGAACATACATACAGTCAGACAGTTGGTAGACGTTTTGATCTAGCCTATGAAACTCCCTGTATCAAGATCTACCTGTGTACCAACTTTGGTCAAAATCGGTCAAACGGTGTAGATTTGTATAAAGAACAAAGATACAGACTGCCAGGTGGTACATGTTTTTGACTTACCCTACAACACTCTCCGGATCAAGATTTACCTGTTTGCCAAGTTTGGTCAAAATCTATCAAACGATGGATTAGTTTAAGGAACAAAGATACAGACAGACAGGTGGTACACGTTTTTGACCAAGCCTAAGAGACTCCCCAAATCAAGATCTTCCTGTGTGCCAAGTTTGGTCAAAATCGGAAGCGGTGTCGATTTTTATAAGGAACAAATATACAGACGAACAGATAAACAGACAGACCTGTGATTTATATATATATAATATATATATATATATATATATATATATATATATATATATATATATATATATAGATTTAAACCCCATTGTAAACAGAATCCAAAGAAATACAGTAAGGGAATAGTTGGGATTTAGTTAGGAACACATCAATATGAATTTTCGTTTGTTGAAAATCAAATCATCAAAAAATCAGTATTCAAGATGTTTCGGTTACTCTTTGGTAGCCTTCACCAGCTAAAATACAGAACAAAAATATAGATTTAGTAAAAAGAATAATTAAACTGACAAAGCACTATAAAAAGGTAAGTGAACAATAGATTTTTCATTGAATTTAGGGCAAAGTATGGACAGATAATCAAACAAAATACCAATTTTAAAATGAAATAAGTACATATTAACGCACAACAACGCTGTTACTGCTAAATCTATATAAATCTTTGTAATACATAATATTCCATAATTTTATGATAATATTTTATACGATACAAATGCGAAGTATCGAATGTGAAAAATGGTTTGGTATCTTATAGATGACTCTATATAAATGTCATCGTATTATATATTTTAATTAGGCTTAATGCACATTCTTTAGTTTGATTTTCTGTAATTGATAATTAATTTTGAGACTTTGCCACAATGTACATCAGTATAACAGCAATCAATATAGATTGAATATGAAAAATGTTTTTTTTCACATTCGATACTTTGCATTGGTATCGACGATATATAAGACCAATTTTGAATTATGAGTAAGTATCGATAAGTACTTAAGTTAGTATTGATTGGCCCAAGTACCTGGGTACAAAAGCTTAAAAAGAGTGAAGGATCTAAGACTGTTTGAAGAGTTACCCCTACTTTCCATAAACCTTGTATAAAAATAAGATTTCAGGAGTGTAGCTCAGGAGTTGTGGTACTTGAGTCTGTTTGAACAGTGTTTTGTCGACGCGTCGAGTCAAGTGTTTGCTGAGGATTTATTTTTACTTTTTTTTTTTCTTTTTTTTTTTCCTTTTTCCCTTCATTTTTTTATTTATTTATCGTCTTTCTCTCATGGCCTCTCACTCTTTCCTCTCCATTTTTTTTTATTCCTCCTCGGACAGGAGGCTACCTGCGGGCCCAATCATATTTGCCGGGGGTTGTTCGTGAATGCGGAATGAATCCAGATTGAGGGAGGGAACACACAAGAAGTACGCTTCGGTGCACTCACTCTCCAAATCCCTTCCAAAAAGATTGAAAGGCGACAAAGTTTTACCTCCGTTTTGCCCGTCCTTCGCCGCTACAGAAAGAACTTCAAAATGGGAATTGCCGTTCTCATGAATATGAAAAACCTCTTCTTTTTTTATTCATTTTTATTTTTATTATACATTACTTATTTTTTTAAATTTAAAACCTCTGGTTATACTGACCTTTTATAGTAAGACGCCTAGATCATAACTATGGGCAAGGCATAGCGTAGCCTGTACATTAATTGAAACAACTGGATCACGCTATGTACATAACATGGTGTGCCGAATATGCGGGCCACAATTAAAATATATATAAACCGTTAGAGATATTAGAAAATTGCAAAGGGGTAAAGTTGAAGCTTTCATCGTTAATCCCCAAGAAATTAATTTTATCAAGCCTCCTCTTTAATCCCGCATTTTTAATACATTTTTGAAAACTACTCAAAAAATGTTTTGTTTAATATTTATATATTAAATACTAATAACTAATGAGTCTATTATATAATGCCTTGAATTTTAATGCGGAAGATGGGGGTTCGAGTCTCTCCTCCAGCTCGAATATTTCTTATTTCAGGGTCCGTTGATAAAATTCTCTGTTACACCATGGATGTTTAGGAGGGGTGGTAACCTGTAGATAGCCCGGCTCTAATAGCCTAGATGTAGCTACGTCGTAAAGAAGAATAACAATATATTATATTTCAAATGTTATGAGTTATTTAATGTAGGCTCTGGGTTTTACATTTTTGATTTTTGATTTTACCATATACTTTCTTGACTCCGTTGAATAAATATACTATTTGTACATTTTCATTAAAACATGGTAACCCTGCGTTTTCGATTAAACAGGTCAATATTTGATGTATATAAAAACACTCGGAGCGGTCCTTATGGGGTTTTTGGGGTCGCTGATTAGGATGAGCGGGTTGGTTATAACCTTCGCCACATCATATTCAAGGTCATTTGAAAAAACCGTAGGAAAAATCTGAAATGCGTATGTTCCTGAGGTTTCTGAGTCTTTTACCACCGTAACCGGTAATATGCGGGTTTTGTTGAACGCCTCCACTTTTACCTAGGTGTTGCCCAGAGTGTCCAGCGCCAAGCCAGTATATGCTAATAGTTTATATATATATATATATATATATATATATATATATATATATATATATATGTTGAGTAAAGTAAAGTTGTTAAGAGGTATGTATCCGGCGGAAGGAAGGAAAGTGCTGCCGAGAGGGAAGGAGGGTGTGTGGAATATCGGATATTGCCTCCTGCATATTGTATGTAGCGTCACCTGTGAGTTCTCCTCATGAGGCGGAGACCTCCTTATACATACCGACCACGTCTTCTATTTCACCCCTCATACCTTATGTCACCGTAGAGTATTTGAGACGTTTTTCAATGAAATTATCATGATTGGGTCTACCCTTCCCTTTCTCTGATGATATAGGTGGTCTTCGTGCAGTCAGATAGTAGTTCGAATTTTTTTTCTCCTCCTTAGATTCCATGCAAATAGGCTTCCAAGTATAAAATCGTAGCTCCCAGATCGAGAGGATGTAGGACAAAATCGTTGCAAGATTGGCCCCATAGGTACACTGCAAGGAAGAGGAAGGCAGAAGATGAGGTGGGCCGATTACTTGCAGAATAAGGCTAATGCTGAGTGGTTGAGGTACGTCAGGGGCAGGACGAGGTGGAAAGAGATCTGGAAAATAGAAAAGGAAGACACAGTGGACTTGACTTCCTGATAGGACTAGTCGCCTTGGAAGTCAGACTACTACCCCAGAAATCTGGGATGCCATACAGAAGTAGTCACTTCAGAGTTCGAGGACCCATCAACTGAAAGTACCTTGGACGAAATTGAACATCTAGTGATGATTGATGAATACGCCCAAATCCCAGAACATACTATGCAACAATGGGAACATAGAAAATCAAGTTTACTCAATGCTGAAGCGACCATCAAGTGAGGACGTCCATTGGGAAACAACCATGTGATCACGTTAGTCAAAGGAAAAGATTGTTTAAAGTGTGGTCACAAAGTGCATAATAAAATTCAAGATTGCCCTGCTTTTGGCTGAGTATGTAATTACTGCTGAGTATGTAATTCTTTGAATCACTGGGCTCGGTGCCGTTTCTAAACGGGCTCTGTAGTAGATGCTAAAGAGTCTAGGAATATGAATAGGGTGATCAAGAGCGACAGCTGTACTTCGGACAGTGAGTCAGACCACCAAAATGTTAGCAACAAGAAATGTGCAGATGGGTTCGAAAGCATTCTTGGAAGTAAAAATTAATCGCAAAGAGGTTGAAATTCTTCATTCAGGAGCGCCGAAATCTGTGATTAGTGAGTCAATATGGAGACCAAGGCTGATAAAATCGTCTAGTCTATAAGCATGTACTGGATTAGCACTGGAAACTATGGGCAACACCAAGGTAAAAGTGGAGGCGTTCAACAAAACCCGCATATTTCTAGTGACGGGGTAAAAGAAGAGGATGTGTCACTGTCGGGTATGAAGTGGATCTTAGCATTCAACCTTCCCTTGCCTCCAGGGGCAACACTTCTTAAAATTGTGGCGGAGCAGACAGTAAAAACATCACTGGGGTTGTATCAAGTGCGACAAAAGATCTGAATACCCTTTCTTTCAGACGTCCTTTTCTTGCATAGAAATACACCCCCAAAAGAAGAGTGGTGCAGAAAGTACAGCATGACAGGAAAGCTAAGCCTCGGTCGTTTGAAGAAGAAGGCAGCCTCAGAAAGAACAATACGTATTCGGATGTTTAGTGAAGAAGAGTACTCATAAGAATATCAGCTGAAGAAAACCAACAGAATATTAGTCTAGAAACAGAGGGGGGGGGGGGGGAAGAGAAGATGTGGTATCTCAAGTATATTTATTGAGTCATATGGGATGAATAAATGTTTTGTTATTAGTTAGTGATAATTATGATTATGTGAAAACATATTTTAATTCTTTCTTTTTTCAACGTAAGTAATGCAAAGTGGTTCAAGTTTTACGTGTAATATTATTAAATTTACTAAACGTTACTGTGGTGTTTATATTTTTTTCTCGTCCACAAACATGACATCGCCCTTTCATTTTCTTCGGAGGAGGTTCTTCCATTGTTGCTTCTTGAGTCATTGGGATTTTTTTTTTTAACAGAAATTGTTTTTTATCGGAAGGAAGTGACGGAATGCTTACTCTGGACTGCAAATGTTAATTCATGAGCTAAATTGCAAGATTCTTGTATTGGTAGCGCGGAGCACTGCGTGCGCCAGAAAGCTGTTCAAACGGTTGACAAGCTAGAACTGATGAAATGCGTAAAAGGGTAGCTCTCCACTCGAAACAGTAGGCATTTTTCCTTGGCATACCTCTGGTCTTTGAACCTCATCGTTTGCCGGCAATTACTTACAAGACGAAATGGCGTACTTTTTGCGCCAACGCGTCTGTTGGAGGGTTAATGAGGTTGCTGGCAAAGGGTCTTGATGGTAAGCTTGGACGAAGTTTACCGCACCCTGAAAGGCATAATGATGGAAGAAATCGAAGTAGAGAAGGTTCAAACAAATTAATAATTGTGAACGTTTTCATACCAATTTTTTTTTTTTTGGGCCTTCGTGAGAAAATTCATAATGGTTACGCAACTCCTGCGTGACTTACGATTAGAATTTACAAAACTACAATATACTTATTCCATCTGGGGCCGTATACCACCCAAGGCATTATTACATTTCCGTGTTGTCATGCAATTGCGTGTTTTCCAAGTTATTTTCTTTTTTACTTCCTTCATATTCGACTGATATCACTAAGCCGATAAGATAACGATGGAAACAAGAGCTAATGATAACATAAGGGTGTTTTAAGTTAAAGTAGAGCGTACCAGGTGTGTGAGGCAGCATCTGGCGTAGTGACGCACCTGGGGTCCCCTCAGGCTGTACAACACAGCCTCTAGATCTAATGGCTTTTTATAATGAAAATCCAATGTCATTTATTGGACAATATCCTCCAAATTGGATTTATTATTGCTCCCTTTCTTCCTAATCCAATTATCTACGCTAATTACATATGTATGTTATGTGCGCAGTTAACACAACACCTATGGAACTCCACCTTCTAAAACACAAAAACCACAAATAATGAGGTAAAGATAGTGTAATAACTATTTGTCTACCTAATGTGCATTTAAAAAAAAAAAAACAATATGATTGATTCTTAATTTATTCTAATGATGCTTATATGGTTTCTTACTGTTTGATTATTCTTACTTCTAATTGTGTATATTTATTTTTTAGCTGAAGAAGGCTGCCAAAGTGCAGCCGAAACATCCAATATAGATTTCTGTTTGAAGATCTGACTTTTTTAGCACTTTCCTGCGAAGGAAAGTAGGGTCATTCCATGTGAAATCACCCAGGTCATGTCACCCATGATTTTAGATTTTCCAGAAACTTTGCACATCTGCTTATACTTATGCCCTAAGAATACCTGCGAAGTTTTATTGTTCTAGGATATATACTTTTCCTTTAATCCAATTTTAAAAATCTTAATATTGTGATAATTTGGTTTCACAGAATCGCTTGCGGTAAATGACTAATATTTAAAAAAACTATAATATTTCCGGTATCAATAAAGATTTTTCTCTGTAAATTTTTTCATAGTTTAACAGAAGTACACACTTTACAAAAATGCAGTCTTTTAAATAGCCATAGTATTACAAAAAATTATAAAATTCATATTGCTTGACATTATTGTGGTTTTTGAAACTAAAACATGGGTTTACAAAAACGCTTGTAACTTTTTTCTCCAAATTACTGGAAAGCTGGAAAAGGTTTCAAATAAACCCTAAGATTATGAGATTTTTATTAATATAAAAAAATTAATGGAGTTTTTGTGGGGTCTATTTAAATAATGACATTTTCAATAAAAATGTGTAAAATTTGATGCCAGTTGGTCAAGGGTCATTCACACGTCAGCTACGATTTTAGATTTTCCTGAAACTTTGCTCATTAGCTTAAACTTATACCCGAAGGGTATCTGTGACGTTTCATTGTTCTAGGATGTATACCTTATTTTAATGGAATTTTGACGAACGACATAATTGTTGTTCCCGAAACTAAAACAAGGGTTTACGAAAACGCTTGTAACTTTTTTCTCCAAACCGCTGGAAAGCTGGAAAAGGTTTCAAACAAACCCTAAGATTATGAGCTTTTTATTAGTATAAAAAACTAAATGGCGCTTTTGTGGGGTCCATTTTTATTTTTTTTTTTTTTTTTTGTAACATGTTCAATAAAATTGTGCAACATTTGGTGCCACTTGCTCAGATAGTCCGATTTTTGCATTTTAGCGCCCCTTGGTGGCGTAGAGATATGGTAAATATAGCCTATGTCAGTTCGGGTATGTTAAAGCAATCTTTTTTATGGATTTTGCTGGAAATTATACTTTTGTAATACAAAATGAAGTTCAGACTTTCCATTGATTAAGGAGGGGCTGTACTCTTCATCCAGTTAATATATATAATTAATGAGAAAAATGATTTGAAAGTATTGAGCCACTGCTTCATAAGTGATGATAGGAGCATGATCTAGGTTTTGTGCATTCACTTCATAAAGATATTATGGCATCGTTGGTTCTCCATTAACCACAACTAAAGAAAGTACATTATTTCCCAGACGGATGTACAGCACCATACAAGAACAGAAATAGCTTTAAAACCCATTGGCAATACAAAAAATATTTTTCTATTGATGCTGAATATTCCTTTTAGCGCATTTCTTCTTTAGAAATAATGAACATTTCATTAAAATATTGGGTGATTTGAAATGGAATGACCAGTAGCTACTGAGGTTGCACTTATGACAGAATTTTTGAAAACTTTTTTCGAAACTTTGTAACTCCTACCTAGTAGACAACGAAAATGACTCCCGTTAAAATTTATGTATTTATGTTTATGTTTATATATATATATATATATATATATATATATATATATACAAAATCGGTCCATCAGGAGAGGCGGTCTACTCCAGAGCTAAAGTAGATATTTGCCAATACCAGCCGTAATTTTTGTTATATTTCAACGAAACTCCTTATTCGTTTTGGTCAACTGAAGAGAAAGTTTTTTTGTAAAAATAAACTAAATTGGTTCATTTTGAGTAGGGGTTTACTCCAGACCAAAATTACTAATTTGCTCATACCCGTCGTAATTTCTATTGTATTGTAACGAAACGCGGTATAAGTTGTGGGTATCTAATATGAGAGAATAAAAATGAACTAAATCGGTATATCAGAAGGAGGAAGGGTTTACTTTGTAGGTTCTATGCTTGAATAGAATTCTCCCGCCAAAAGTTCCCACAAGAAGAAAGAATTGTTGAGTTCTGATTTCTACCACTAGGGGGCGCTGTATCTCGTTCCTGCGCTATTACTGTATCCCGTTTCTTTTATCATTTTTCAAGAATAATAGATGAAAATGTGAAGTATTTAAATATTTATTAAGTAGTACAAATGTAAAAGAGCAGAACTATTCATGTTTTTATTTTATTTATTTGTATACGTTATTGTAAGCAAATTATTCAGGAATGCACTCGGCACTACCGAAATTCTGTGAAAAGTGCTTAGTTATGCTGCTCCTATGTGACGGAGGTTTTTTTCTCCTACCTGAATCCCAAACATCCCTTGACTTAGCATAACCAAAATTAGTTGCCGGTTCTAAAAAGATTAGTCGACAGTCTATGGTCTTGTGGTTTACAAGTAGGCATTCTTGTCCCTTAATCAAGAAAGGCTGATTTACTTTGAAATGTAAAGTATAAAAGTCCCATAGAGAATTGCTGATGGTATGAATTGGTGCCTAAGTCTTGTGGTTTACAAGTAGGCATTCTTGTCCCTTAATCAAGAAAGGCTGATTTACTTTGGAGTGTAAAGTATAAAAGTCCCATAGAGAAGTGCTGATGGTATGAATTGGTGCCTAAGTCTTGTGGTTTACAAGTAGGCATTCTTGTCCCATAATCAAGAAAGGCTGATTTACTTTGGAGTGTAAAGTATAAAAGTCCCATACAGAATTGCTGATGGTATGAATTGGTGCCTAAGTTACCTCCAAGAAGGCTCCCAGAAGGCAGCACTGCTGTAATGAAGAAGGAAGAGAGAGAGGGGGCGCCATCGCTGTTCCAGGATCGTCGCATCCTGAATAATACATAGCCAGCCATTGCCTCGTTCCAACAAATGGCCTGGACACGCTGGATTGTTTTAACTTGTCCATCGCTAAACTTATTTGTCTTCTTCTACCCCCCACCCCCCCCCGTCCTTGTCTGTCCATCTGCTGGTAGCGGAATTACGGAAGGGCATGGGAAGAATGCGGAATGAAGGGTGGGTTAGGACGAAGTTAGGAGTTCGTCCTTCGTTCCCTCTTTCGGATCATCCAGTCATAGGCTAACTGAATTCTGTCAAGGCTTTTTCAAGGGTAACCGCCTCCGCCCTAAGCCTCTTTGGAGTTTTCAAGCCGCAAATCATCCGTATCGCCCTAGAATATCCAATGCCATACAATGGTTAGTCTTCTGGAACGCTGCTAGTTCCCCCAAGAAGAGGAATTATGAAATTTGTTCAGTAAACATTAGAGAAAAGGAGAACACTACCACCACATATGAGCTGCCCAGATTTTACCAAGGCTACATCTAATAATACATGTAATTCGTAACAAGCTTTCTTCAAATACCTGCTAAAGCTATAGACGAATATCAAGTACCTTTGGAGAACAATATTTTCGTGATCACTGTGACAATCTGTAGGCACTGAGATTAAGATGAAAGACGAGTGATTACCTTTCGTGCACAATATTATTTAGAACACTGAGTCAATTTCTATGAACTGAGGTTGAGACGGAAGACCTCTGGATGTGCAGAGGTTGAGATATTAAGGTGTCGAATACACCACGAGCGCAAAATCTTCTATATCACTAAGGCGCTCTGTAGCCGTTGGTCTTGATATGGAGAGGTATTGAATACCTCTCGAGAAACCAGACTAGTTAAATTTTAAGCACCGGCGAACGTATAGAATGATTTAGAAAGCTAAGAGTCTCGGGAACAAATATTTCGAGTAAAAAGAGTTAATAACAGTCAACTATTTAAACAGAATGTAAAAAAAGTCCGACTCGCAGTAACTGCGTCATCTTAGCGCGGTTACGTACATCTCGAAGAAATGGAATAGATTAGCATCAGAAATCACAGGAAACTGACAGTAGCCAACTTACAGAGAAGCGAATAATTCTTAATCTGTATAAGTCAATACAATTACTTACTGAAAACGTACTTACTCTTCGACTACTGCTGAGGAGGCTCTATTCTAAACAACCAAAAATTCGTTGTCATTTTAAGTATCTTGTTTTACTAGCAAATTCGTTTTACTGTTATAATCAACTGTAAATATGTGCTTCATGGCGAATAAAATTCCATTCTGTCGTGGGTAAGAAATAACGATAACTTCAGTTGGAGGCTATGAGGAAGGTTATATAGATAGGAGAATTCAAAGCAAACTATGCATACGTCATCATGATTAGCCACAGCCATCTTGATTACCACAGCCACTCCAAACTTATTACCAATACCTTTCACCGTTTTTTAGCTTATTTTACTACAATACTAATTCTACTGATAAATGCAATATAAAACATAAAACGACCAATTAAAAGGTGAGATAAACAAAGAGAAAAACCCTTTCAAAACAAACACTTTTTAAGTTTTAAGCGCTTATATCTCAGATTGACGTTGCCCCATCGAATATTGCTTCAGAACCTTTTTTGTAGAGAATTTAGTAAGCATTTGAATGGTCACCTTCCACTTACCACGATTACCCAACCGTTATCGAGATATTTACGAAAAATGTATGAAGATCCGAAAACTTTTCATGCCTATTAATAAAATAATTGTTTTCGCATACTTCCTTAACTCCAAATATAACCAACATTTTTAAACATCTTAGTTGGGATTAATTTCCAAGATATAGAAAATATTTCAATTGAATCCCGCAAATCTAATAACCTACAACAAAATAATGACTTAAAAAAAAATTGATTCCACTTTTCTCAGAAACGGTTACAGATATCTCCTTAAAAATGGTTTCATTCGTTTTCCTAAGTTAAGAAACATATAAAACAAGTACCTGCAAGCATATGAACACAAAAACGTAAGCGTTACGATTTTTTTTCACGAATTTCGTCCCAAACACTACCTTCCAGTAGGCGGATTCTGCTCGTTAACGAACTTGACCATTCAAATTAGACGACAGATTTTTGTACCTAATCTCATCAAAATCGGACCATTTTTGAGCTTGCCAGAGAGCGAAAAGACAAGCATATAGGGTAACTGCCCCTATTATTGACACATTAAGCAAAATTTTCAGGCAATATTACAGTATCTTCCATATTTATTAACCAATCCACTTGCTTCAAAGGGGTTTATCCTCGCCAGGATCTCTAGAATTAATTCAGCCTATTATATTAATTAAAAATGAATGATTTCAGAGGATTTTAGCCATAATAAGAAGGTGACTTTTTGCACCAGTTATTGACAGGTAAAATCCAATTATCGACAGGTAAATGACCCAGTTATTGACAGGTCAAATCCTGTTTTCGACAGGTAAATGACCCAGTTATTGACAGGTAAAATCTAGCTTTTGATAGGAAAAGGCACCAGTCATTGACTCAATTTCAATGAAGTAGCAACTATATACTTTTTTTACAACATTTATAAAAGTTATGATGAAATTATATCATAAATACTAAGTACAGTTACTCTAAAAGTCCATAAGGAAGCTTGTACTTCACTGAGTTCTTATTTTGAGACTGAACTCCTCTGCCTTCTTGTCCTTATGATGGTTCATGAAATTCGCAGCACGGGCTCTCCAAGAAACTCGTCATTTCCCAAAGTTTTAAAGGAGATCTATCTTCTATATTCCCAGCTACTTACGGCGAACTCTTTGTGGTTTAACATAAGAACACTGCGTGTATTTAACGGCGTATCAACATTTAGGCTATTAACGCCGGGCTATCTACAGGTTGCCACCCTTTAATAATGTCAACAGAACGTGGTCGGTCACTCAGTCAGGTAGGTACTGGCTGCTCCCGAAGCTGCTTAAATTTCAAGATGAACGGAAACCGGTGCATTTAACGTGGCTATGGCCGTTGGCTCTAAAATGTATTAACCGCATTTCTGGCTTCTCTAATTGTAGGAGATTCATTTGTGACCACTTATTCCTCAGGTTCATCATCAGTTCGAATTCAATGTTGGCTGCATTTTTGGATAAAGTGCTCTTCTCAGAAGGGGGTTCTCATAAAGGAACACCACAGTAAACTTTAACGAATTACGAATAAGTCTATGTTTGCAGATACTCCTGTTGACGATTTCCCAATCACTATCAGTGATTAAAAGATCGGAGAAGTTCGAGTAGTTCGGGCAATTCGAGGTCGAATCATAGAGGTGAAAACCTAGAAGTACATAAGTGTGTCTTAAGGTGGATTCACACTATACGTATCGTCACCGACAGGCCACCGTCCAGCTACCTAATTTTGGCTTTACTGGCGTGTCGGTGACGGAACGCTCTAGTGTGAACTACCTCATTGGAAATACATTAAAGAATATTTTGCCTGTCGGATGCTGGACGGTGGCCTGTCGGAGACAGTACGTATAGTGTGACTCGATCTTTATGGGAGCCATTTTACATGCCTAGAAACCAAATCCATACTTCAGACCTTCTCAACATCCACAACATAATAGAATCATACAAATGTAGTCGAGCCTGAAAAAAGACTCATTAGGTTGGTACGAGAATTTATTTAAGGGATAAACTTCGAATTTGCATAAGTGGATTAGTTATGTCAATAACTGGCAACTTGAGGTTGTCAATAATTGGAAAAATGTATTCCAGTTATTGACACATACTTTGTACCTATTATTGACACCCCCTGTCAAAAATTGGATCCCTTCATTATTTTTGGGAAAGTAAAACACCGTTTTGTTGAGCATTAAAAATCCAGTTTGTTAGGCACCAAAACAAAGATTTCATCAAAATTCCTATTATTGACAGTGTGTCAATAATTGGATTAAGGTGGTTTTTCTCTACCCTATTATTGACACCCTCAAAATAACGTTATTTATTCAAAATGAGCACTTAAAAAGGTTGCATTATATCTAAGAAAGACTATAAACTGTTTCAGAAACAGTTCCGCTAAAAAAGAAAGAAATGGGGACTCATAAATACGAAAAATAAGCACTCACCTTCTAAGCAGAAACACTAGCAAATCAGCTACATTCTCTGAAAATCTCCAAAGCTAAAGGGAAAATCTTGACCTCAACTGTGGTGTTCTTTATAGCAAACTTGTTTTTGGCAGAAAACAAGTAGATAAGATTCCGAACCCATTGGTGCTAAGTTTAAATTTATAGGTGGCGCCAAACGCTTATTTTTTTAATTGAAAGTATGAGTGTCAATAATTGGGGGTATGTCAATAATAGGAGCAGTTACCTATATAAATATATATATATACAAATTTTAACCACCGTTATTTTCGTGATCAATAGGGTCTGAAACGTGAAAGTTTCTAGGCGGCACTTCTGGATCGCGTCGTAAGGTCAACCTCATAAGCGGGTTCTCCCTATGGAGATAGGGAGTAACCGCGCTAAAACCTAAAAATGCTTTTTTAATTTTAGCGCAGTTCCTCCCTCCCCCATAGGTTGATCTCATGTCGCAATCCGGAAGTGCCGACTAGAAAATTTCACGTTTCAGACCCTATATATATATATATATATATATATATATATATATATATATATTTGTCTGTTCGCTCTGTAGCTCCCAGACCAATCCCGGAATGGTCCGATTTTGATGAAATTTGGTAAAAAAATCTTTCGTCTAATTTGAAAGGTCAAGTTCGTTAACCAGCAAAATCCGCCAACTGGAAGACGGCGTTTGGGGCGAAATTCGCGCAAAAAAAAACATCGTAACGCTTACGTTTTTGAGTTCATAAGCTTGTAAGTACTCGTTTAATATGCTTCTTGGGCTAGGAAAACGAATGAAACCATTTTCAAGGCGATAGCTTTAACCGTTTTTGAGAAAATTGGAAAAATAGTTTTTGAATACCGTTTTTGGTTTGGGTACTTAGAATCATGGGATTCAGTTGAAACATTTTCTGCATGTTCTACTTTCATCAAAACTAATATGTTGAAATTTTGGTTACGTTTGGAGTTAAGGAAGGGTTAGAATAAAATATTTTATTAACAGACTTAAAAAGTTTTGGTAACTTTGTATATTTTCCTTAATATCTCGAAAAAGGTTGAGAATCTCGGTAAACGGAAGAATACCATTAGAAAGCTTACTAAATGCTCTACAAAAAAGGTTCTGATGAAAGTTTTGATTAGGCGATGTAAATCGGAGAAATAAGTGCTTAAAACATTAAAGTAATTGATTTTGCTTATTCGAACTGTTCTTTTTGTCTGTTTTTATTCCTTGTTATTTTTTAATTGCTTATAGTTGGATAATGTATTTTACAATAAAACAGATTAAGCAAAATAAGAAAAACAATTCATTGTTAGAAATATAGCTTGCCAAGAGAAAAAGATTCGATGACGTCTTTTGAATATTTTCAATTGCCTTTATGCTGTTGGTTTTTTTATTTTATTTTTTAATTGATTTTATCTGTAGAATTATTACTATAGTAAAAGAACACAGGAATGTGTGAAAATATTTGATATTTTCCAATTCATTGAAACGTATGAAATGAAGTATCGGTAGAAGAGGATTCTAGGGTCTTGCGGACCTGACCCCAGGTATACCATAGCCATAAAACCCTTTCAACAAAGGCCGAGGAAAATATTATCTGTTTCTATTCTATGCTTTTCAAATGAGAATAGGGATATGAAGGGCTAGCGCCTTGGATTCATAAGCGGGAGATGGTGGGTTCGATTCCCAACCTCCGGCAGGAATTTTATCATCCCACTGCTCGCTGGTGAAATTCCTCGCTACACCCTGGATGTCGGCGCTAATGACCTAGATGTAGATGTGCCGTAAAAAAAAAAAAAAAAAAAAAAAAAAAAAAAAAAAAAAAAAAAAAAAAAAAAAAAAAAAAAAAAAAAAAAAAAAAACTGGAACCGCGCTAAGATGACGCAGTTCCTGCGAGTCGGACTTTTTATATATATATATATATATATATATATATATATATATATTTGTCTGTTCGCTCATTTCTGGCTTCCCTGATGGTTCGATTTTGATGAAATTTGGTACAAAAATCAGTCGTCCAATTTGAAAGGTCAAGTTCGTTAACCAGCAAAATCCGCCCACTGGAGGATGGCGTTTGGGGCGAAATTCGCGCAGAAAAAATCGTAACGCTTACTTTTTTGAGTTCATAAGCTTGTAAGTACTCTTTTTATAGGCTTCTTGGGCCAGGAAAACGAATGAAACCATTTTCAAGGCGATAGCTTTAACCGTTTTCGAGAAAATTGGAAAAATAGTTTTTGAATACCGTTTTTGGTTTGGGTACTTAGAATCACGGGATTCAGTTGAAACATTATCTGCATGTTCTACTTTCATTAAAACTAATATGTTGAAAGTTATGTTACGTTTGGAGTTTTGGTAACTTTGTATACTTTCGTTAGTTTCTCGAAAACCGTTGGCAATCTTGTGAAGCGGAAGATTACCATTCGAGAGCTTACTAAATGCTCTACAAAAAAGGTTCTGAAGAAAGTTTTAATTAGGCGATGTCAATCGGAGAAATAAGTGCTTAAAACTTTAAATTAATTGATTTTGTTTATTCGAACGGTTCTTTTTGTCTGTTTTACTCCTTGTTATTTTTTAATTGCTTATAGTCGGATAATGTATTTGACAATAAAACTGGTTAAGTAAAATAACAAAAACAATTTATTGTTAGAAATATATATTTCCAGGATTCCAAGACCTTGTAACTAGCGGGACCTAGTGTTAGTCGACCCTTCCAGGTAAGATCGTAAATCATGACCTTTCAAGACTTTACTGCACACAGGAATGGCGTTAGTGACCTTAAGGGTTGACACGCCATTATAATAAGTATTAAAAAAAAAAAAGACTGGTAGAACCAAAATAATAACGGCTTCTATTTTAATCTTTCCAAATTAGACTAGGGATATGAACGGAACCGCGCCAAGATGATGCAGTTCCTGCGAGACGGACTTTTTTTAGGTTAGGTTAAGCAAATTCGTTTTCAATCTCGCGAGAAATGACTAATTTGCACAAAAATGTCCTTAATTTTGAAGCTCCTGCGTGACAGTCGATATAATTATTATAAATTTTATAAAACTTATACAAAATAAGATTCGAAATAAACATGATTTAGACAATAATTGTGTAATTTGAGTCTATTTAAATATTAATAATTGCAATCTAATCCAAATAATACACGATATTAATTACAAATTAATCTATCCATTACGTACGCCCTGTACTACGTAATTGATTCCATATTTGCTGATATAATGTATTTACTAATAATGTACTATAATATAGTACATTATTAGTAAATACAATTAATATTATTAACTATTAAGTTTGTAATAAGGTTAAATATTTTCAAGCGCAATTAAATACATTTTCAGTGAGTAATGTGTTTAAGTCTTGTGGCATGAGTCTTGTCTTTTCTTGTATGTCAATAGGCGTTTTATTGTCAGAAAAGCATTACACTGCGAACGTAAAGTACGAATCTTTGCCTAGGTACGACTTTATCAATAGTAAGTGTCCAATGACTTTGATTATGATTTAAATTCTCATAATTTGCGGCCAATCTTTTGATAAGTGTGTTCTGGCTGTGGAATATAAGTTCGGTGTAATTACTTATTCGATTTCAATGTTTTCTTTTAAGGTAGAATATAATTTTGATAAGGTAGTGTATATTTGTGTTTAGGATATTATGAGAAGATTGTATGTTGAACATGCTGTATGCTCCTAAATAACATTTGAAGAGTCTATTGAGGCTTGAAATGACTAAGGGGCTTAATAAAAATGCAAAAGCGAAAACGATTAGGTCCATTGACCCACAAGGCTTAAATCAGGACACCCCAATGGCTTAAAGTCCTATATTTGAATATATATCTATACTTTCTCATGAGTGATATTTTTGTTGGGTGTTAGATAGAGATGGTGAAGATTTTTTGAAAAAAAAGTATTTTATGATTTTAATACCGATATCTCAATTCCTATGGAACGCGCAAAATTAATAATTCTCCCCAAGACAGGACAAATAACATAGTGTATCTCACGTAGGAAATGTGAATTCAAGTCACGTTTTTGAGTTGAGGTGGCCTTGTTGAAAAAACCCTGCTTCGACGTAGTTGTCTAGAAAAGGTGGCGACCAATAGTCCTCATGATTGTCTGTTGACGAATCACAGATGATTTGATGGAGGTTTTCTATAGACAAGGAGTACACAAAGTGCGTTATTTCTTTTAGGCATTGTTGGATAGTGGAAACTGAAATTCCATTATCCACTGTACTCTATATTGGCCAACGTTTTCAGTGACTTAGCCCATTATTAAGCCCTTACACTGTGCCAAGTCTTGCTCCTAAACTTCTCGGCTGATAGAATGGGCTTCAAATGGACGTAAGTCCTTGAAAACGTTTGCCAATAAAAAGGATAAAACGTGGCCACTTATTTATCATTGTGTGTTATTCCAATTTGTAGAAGTGCTAAATAGTCAGGGCATCATTTATTCCCTCAAATATTCGCGTCATATAGAGTTAATTAAATAAGTTGAAAAACAAAGCTATTCATCCATTCTTATAATAAATACTGAATGAAAACCTTTTTCTTGCGGGAAGTCCTCGTAAGGTGCGTGGGCTCATTGTCTGAATGCAACATCGTCCCAGGATATCTGTGGGTGCAAATGCAGCCCGTTCTGCATCTGGAGCTAAAAGAAAGAAAGTGCACGCATTCCAATTAACCTATGTGGCCGATAAAGCGTAAACGAGGTTCATTGGACAAGACGTGGCTGGAAGGAGCAGCTTGTCCGACGGCGTAGGCTGTCTTCCAATGCAGGGCTCTTGTAGTCAATGATGCATTCAGCATTACCAGACCAGAACCCGGCCATACCAAATATGGCAAACCTTTACAGACACTCCCTTGCACAATTCTCCACATACAGCCGACTCCAAAATCTTTCATTCGAGCGTTTGCAATCCTCGATACGGTCATAGTTAACTCCTTCACGGAGTTAGTTCAATTCTTTCAAAACCCCCTTTTTTTCATTTGATCCACAATATTTCTTAATGCAACAAATTAACCTCAGAGAACTAAAAATTGAAGACAACAATGGACCAAATACAGCTCTTGCAGAACTCCATTGAATTAACCAAATACCTCTCACTTCCCCAGCGTTCCCATATCCACTATGGGTGGGTTGGCTAATTTTCATCGCATGAGATTCAAGGTCATTTGAAGGTGAAATAGAGAAAAACCCGTAGAAAAAACTGAACAACTTTATGCGTATGTTTGTGAGGTCCCTGAGTCCGAGTCCGTAGTTCTTTTTGGCCTTACTCCTTTTCCTAGAGGTCATTTGATGGTCAAATAGAGAAAAAAAACGTAGGAGAAATCTGAAAAAATGCATTTAGTTTTCATTGGTTCGGACTCGGGGACCTCAAAAACATAAGCATGAGGTTTTTCAGATTTGTCCTACGGGTTTTTTTCTCCATTTGCCCTAAAAATGACCTTGAATTTGATGTGATGAAGGTTAACCAACCCGCTCGTCGTAGTCAGCGATCTTAAAAACCTCATAAGGACCATGCCACTCCGAGTTTTTTTTAGATCAAATGTTGACCTGTGTAAATAATTAGTTGTATTTTTAAAGCGCTCCCTCTTACAGAAAGGAACCCGGTTATAGCGCTGACCGGCAGCCCGATGGCACAATCCAGACGGTGAACTGTAAAATTAGGATTTTTTTTTCATATGGCGATGTCATTCTATTTTGCGGATAATGAAATGTCCCAGATTTATTCCGAAGTAAGCAAACCATACTTTTTCCGGCTTAATCGAGAAAATAATGTATGGAAATCCCTAAACTCTCCATCTTTTACTAATTTGTTTTCTCTAATTCACTTCTCATATCGCTGGTTTGTAACGATATCTTCAACAATGTGTTCTCTAAGAGTAATAACTTATCAACATCCTAGGATGCAGCACAACGGAGATTTGAAAGGAATGTGCGGGCAGGTATGGGTCAGAGTTCGACCAACGACAATAAATCGCATCCCGTGAGTCCGATGTCACGAAAACTCGCCTTTTGGGTTTGAATACTTATATTTATCTGGTCGCGCTTTACTATAATGGTCCATTTTGTTGAAATTTAGTATAAAAATAAATCCTTTGAAACGAAAGGTCCAATTCGTTAGCCGGCAGAATTGGCTTTCCGGAACATCTTTTTCTCTTTGAAAAAAAAAAAAAAAAACTCGTGGGGCTTAAAATGTTTAGTAAATACGAGTCTAGGTTCACTTTTTCTAAAGGCTATTCAGACGAAAAAGTTTAATTCCGCATGCGTGAAATTTTGAGGGAATTATTCCCGACGGTTCAACCATTTGCAAACTCCCATTTCAAGGAACAACACGATACATGAAACATTATAAAAACTGATTGTGTCTCGTTTAAGACTAGGGGAGGCTTTGAGAGGTCAGGCAAAGGAAATAGTCTCTAATATTTATCAATACTTAGCCAGAGCTAAGACAAAACACTTTTTAAACCTCCTACTAATAAGGTTATAACAGGGACAGTTTTTACTGCCGATTTTTTGCACGGGGAATATAGGCAACACCCTTTTCCCTCCAACTAAACCATCTATTTGAACAGCTTCAATTGTTTTTAGCCTTAGCTTTGGCTAAGTTGATGATAATTATTAATCAATATCTCCCTTGCTTTACCGAGGGGCTTACCGAGACATAAAGCCTTCCCTGGTCCTAAACGAGACATAATCAGTTAATAGTTGAGTTTTTATTTTATTTATTATAATTAATATTATTGTTAATAATAGATTTATTATATTAATAACTACATGTAGTTGTGTGGTAACTAAATGTGTGTTATGTGGTAACTAAATGTGGGAACACGGAGAGCAAGTTCAAAATGTCTTACACACGCAATAAAATAAACGGACCCATTTTATTTATTTTTTTGACGGCGCTTCTGCATTTTGGTCCCTAACGCTAGGTTATATATATGTAACCACTCTTCCTAAACACCCAGGGTGCAGCAGAGATTTCCTTCGACGAGCCCTGATGTGGAGAAACTAAAATTTTTGCGGACGGGAATCGAACCTGGATTTCCGCCATGAGAATCGAAGGCCTTAGTCTCCAAGGGGAGACCTAACGGATCGAATTATCAGCGTTATAGGTTTATCAACTTATTATCCAAGAAACTGAACTCCTTTCGCTTTTCTTATTAGGAAAGAAAAATATATTCTTGGAGCTCATGTGAATAGTTCTAACAAGCAAGTTGTTAAGAGTGTATTCATTAAATACAAAAAAACAAGTTATACCTTTTTATCACTATACCGAACAATTAGCATAATCATTCCAGAAAATGTGAATCAAATAGAATCATTTGCTTTGCGAAAATTGATTCAATGGTGTTTAATATTCTATCCAATGAGTGATAAATTGACCACTTATTAGCTAAGACAAATACAAATTAGTTTGCGTTTTCTGTTTGGCGTTATCATTTATCTGTGTTCTTTGAAAATACCCTAATTAGTGATTATGACAATGAGAAATGCGCAGGTTTTACCGCCGTGGGTGGCGAAGGACCACCCACTCTTAAGGATTAGATCTCGGTTATTCAAAGGGGTTAGAGATATTTCTTTATTGAAGAATTGACCCTAAACATCCAAAATTTTCTCTTTAGTAAATTTTTCTTTAACTAAAAATTTTTCTTCGATCGACATGTTCAGATCGAAACAGGGGCTAGAAGTGTTCGAGGACTGTGTCGCCGATCAAGGTTCGAATCGAAGAGCTGACATAGTTATAATAAACCGAACAGCATCTTCAGGCGCTATATTAGACCCGACAATTCGGTTTGAATTAGACTTATACCAACCAAAGGCAGTCGATATGGAGAAGAAAAAAAATTATAAAAATTGCATCTCATATTTTGAAAAGAAATATAAGTAGGAAGTAATAAATCTTATTTTTGGAGCTCGCGGCACCATCACAAAGGCTATCCAAAAATTAGCAAAAAAATTCCAAATCAAACAAGAAGTCCTACGAATCAGCAGAACAATCCTGAAGGAATCAATTCAGATGGCGAATTACCACCTTTACGGCTGAGAAGACGGATATGATCAACTAAAAATTATTTTAAATTTAAAAGGTAGTTAATAAAATAAACATACTACTGTGGTTGTAACGACTAAGGCATGCTTTTTTCTCGGCCAATTATAATAACAAAAATAAAAAAAATTATTATTATTTTAAATCATTGCCTATTCTAGGTTTAGGAGAATTCTGTTGGCCAAAGTATTCAGCTGCCTTTCAGATTGGTCTTCTCTCTCTCTCTCTTACTTTGTTTTTAATATAAATTCAATTTTCTTATGACACTTATTCATATTTTCACGGCTTAACAGTGTCTTGATGTAATCAGTTGAGAATTTCGTCGAAGGGGTGGGTACGAAATCGGTCGGATAGGGCCATGATTGCTCAGGAAGCTCGAATTATTTTTTTTTAAGAAAAATATTTTAAATATGTAAAGCATTTCTTCTTCTGGATTTTGTAACAAATTGAAAAATGTTAATTACAAAATTATTATGCGAAAAACGTAAAACCGATCGATTTAAACTAAATTTCGTAATTTTTTTACTCTATAATGAAAATTTTCCTTGTGGAATATGAAGGTCTTAAATGGATTATAAGCTGCCAAAAAAATTAATAGAAATTTCTGTGTACGCATTATACTTTTCTTGGTTGTTTTGAAAAGCAGAAAAAAGCATATTTATTTTTCTTCGACCTTCCGCCTAGCATGAAAATTCGAAGGTTAACTATTTTTATATTAAAAAAATGTATTTATTAAAATAAGGTATTTTTTATATGTATTTAGAAAAAAAACTTTTTTTTCTATTTAAAAAAAAAAAAAATGTTCTGGGCCTTTTTGGATTTACGTATACTATTTTTACTTAAAATGATCCGATGATATTCCCCCCAAAATTAGCTTGCCACCTCTCAACATTCTTAAATAGCGCTCTGGACTAAACACAACTTTCATTAACACAGTTGAGGATTGAATTAGCGCGGTTCCTCCCTACCTCCATAGGGAGAACCCGCTTATGAGGTTGAGCTCACGACGCAATCCGGAAGTGCCGACTAGAAACTTTCTCGTTTCAGACCCCATAGATCACGAAAATATAGGTGGTTCAAATTTGTATGTATATATATATATATATATATATATATATATGCTTGTCTGTTCGCTCTCTAGCAAACTCAAAAATGGCCCGATTTTGATGAAATTTGGTACAAAAATTTGTCGTCTAATTTGAAAGTTCAAGTTCGTTAACCAGAAGAATCCGCCCACTTGAAGATGGCGTCTGGGGCGAAATTCGCGCAATTTATTTTTTTTTTTACTTTTTTAGCGATTTAATTGAGAACGAAAATAATTTTAGTCTAGTTTGTAAAATAATCAAGTTTGTGTATGGTTTTTATATATATATATATATATTAGTCAAATAAAATATAACTATGGCTGAAACAGAAATAGTGCGCTGTGAACAACGACGAACTATACAAATAAAAAAACACCAAACATCCACTTTTTTAATTCATTGTACTTTGTTATCTTAACTTATGCGAGTGTAATGTTGTTGTAAATGGTTCCTTCATTCTCAATCCAATTTTTATGTGAACATTGCGAGTACCACCAAGGGTTGAAAATTATTGAAGAACTAATATCGCTATTAAAAATTGAAGATTGGTGATAGAAGGGTGGAAATGTAGGGTTGAACGTATTTTTAAATAAGAAATCATGAAAAATAATTGGGCCTATTTCGGAAAAGGGGTGCCAGTGATTTCATCAGTAACTGTGATTATTTTAACTAAATAAGATAAAGCATATGTTGCGTTAACCTCACCAAATTTCCTAGTTTTGTTATAGTTTCTTTTGTGATCTTGGCCGGCTAAAACGCAATGAATATATTTCAGTTAAAGTGACCATACCAGGACTGAAGACAACGCTCTTTGGTTTCTTTTTTTTTTTTTTTTTTTTTTTTTTTTTCTTTTTTTTCAGGTTTTAAAATATTTATTCAGAATTTACAACAATGTAAAAATACATTTCAAGTAAAATTTTACATGTGAATGTGTCTTGAGCTCGTGAGAAGACAAGCCGCACAGTTGCAGTACCCACAAGGCAGAAAGATTAAAATCAGCATGAACTACTGCTGGAGCTGGTCTCTAGGCCAGTTATGATTCAGTCGGCCAACGGGGTTATTTGGATTAGATGTGAGGATAAAGAGTTTATTAAAGAATTAGGATGGCCGTTTAATTTTCAATGACATTTTTGATATAATTTTTTTCAAAAGGGTTGGATAAATGGAATATGTAGGTCGTTATGGAGAGTCAAATTGGATACAAAGAATGGAGCGTCGGCTATTTTGAGTAGAATTTTAGGGTAAAAATGCAGTTTCACGCCCTCCAAACCGATTTCTTTCAAATTTTGTACAATAACGTATTTTGATGCACTAAACAAATACGATAAAAAAAAACGTCGGATTTAACTAGGAAAGAAGTTTTTAAGCACTAAAGTTCACTGTTATGCAGGTTATGAGAGCTATTAATTATAGCGAGTTGGATTGACTGGGGTTTTGTTACCTTCTTGAGCGAGCGTAGCGAGCGGAAACGCATAGCACGTATGCCCTTAAGCGACAGGTGAGGATGCCCTTAAAATTAACAATATTTTCGAATAAATGGTTTCTGAATATTTCAAATGAGAGTTCTCTGTTTCCCAATGTTACATATCTGCGCATGCGCGTGTTTACAAATACGCTCATGACGCCTAGTTTTATAACCTTCCAAACTTTAGTGCTTAAGATTACATTCTATTAATTTTAGCGACTTGGATTGACTGGGGTTTTGTTATCTTCTTGAGCGAGCGTAGCGAGCGGAAACGCATAGCATGTATGCCTTAAAGTCGTCATGTATGCCTTAAAGTCGTCACAAATTTAGTTGTTTACATTAGCTCTCATAACCTGCATAACAGTGAACGTAAGTGCTTAATAACTTCTTTCCTAGTTAAATCCGACGGTTTTTTTTTTTTTTATCGTATTCGTGTTTAGTGCATCAAAAATACGTTATTGTGCAAAATTTGAAAGAAATCGGTTTGGAGGGCGTGAAACTGCATTTTTACCGAATTTTAGACTGCAAAGATTGAATTTTGTTGGAGTTGGAGGTCTTTGTGGATCCCCAGAGATGTATGCCATAAGTACATATTGGTCTGAGTACAGTCATGGTAATGAGTCTTTTGTTATTAAGTGTAAGGTTTGATCGTCGGTCGAGTAAGTGTAGTAAAAGTCTGTACCGTCGGTACAGAGCAAAAGGATCATATCGAGTACATGGTTTTCCGACAAAGGGCATCCAATGAAATTACGTCTAGAAGAAAACAAGTGGTGTTAATTTAAGAGAGATTGCCTCCAGATTGCTAGAAGGCATGCAAAAGACTGAAGATATTGGAGGGTATGGGATATAAACATTATGTAGCGATCATTCCAAAAACTTGGTAGACGTGACATCAGGTGCTCACATCCAGAGGGCTGAATCTCTTTGGGCTTCGATCAAACACAGAAAAGACATAATGCAGGACTAGGAGGAGCATGCTGGATTCATATCTATGCGATCTACACCTGTAGTTGGGATTCCAACCACACCAGGGAGCTTCAACATCATTGGTCCGCCGATACTGGGGCTAGAGAGTAGAAAGGGCGCCCAGATCGAGAAAAATTTCATTCCCTTGGCAACCACCGAGGAAGAAACAAGTACCTGGCTGACGAAGATGGAGATGAACCCATCGAAATATCCCAGGAAGAAGTGGGGAGGAGTACCACCGCTGGAGAAAAATGCCGTTCCATCTAAAAATATCATCCCAGCGACGAAAAATAAACATCAAATATATATATATACAATGGTCGTAAGATGAACGTGATGAAAACCTTCAGTACATCATTCAGGAGTGTAAATTGTAAATAAATAACTAATAATTTCAATTACTACATTCTAAATGTCACAAGAATTCACTCATTCGATTCTGTAAATTATAAGGAAATACAGAGGCCTTCTGGATCCGAGAGTTTGAGTGAACTTTCATCGGCTCAAGTTCGTAGGACAAGACTCTAGAAGCGCAATTAAGAGCCAAATTCCAATCGGCCCATTAAGAGGAGAGTTGCCGTTACTACTAGCATACTATCGACCTTATAATCAAATCGCATTAATTGAGTGTTCCATTCAATTTGACTGAGCCACCGGCTTACCCCCCTCCACTCTATCCCGACAACGATTTAACCTCCATCCCCTGTGGAACAGCCCAACGGCTTGGCAATCCTGGTTACTAATAGACTGGGAGAATCCGATAATGTCCGACTAGGAAAAAAAAATAAGCCCGAAATCCGCTCATTTTCTTTTTCTTTTCCTTTTTATTTTATTATTTTTTTTTTTAAATTATTATTTGGGCGGGGGTCTCTAAAAAATGAAATAAAGCCCTTCCGCAACATAATGCTCTTAAATGTTTCCATTTTTCAAAAAAAAAGAAAAAAAAAAAAATTTAATGATTCACTAAATAAAGTAAATTTTCCAAAAAGCTGGGAGAGATTAATTTATTGTACAATAAACTCATTAAAAAACTTTAAATAAATATAAATAATTTACGGCTTTTTAAATTAACGGCGAATGTTTAGTTTAAAATGTAAGAAATCTGAGGATTGTAACAAGTTTTTTTTTTGTTTCTTTTTTATTTTGTGGTGCATCTGCATCTAGGCCATAAGCATGAGTAACAAGGTATTTTGAAAAAAAAAATTGCTGCTCAAAATAATTTTTTTTTTTACACACATTCCCTAAACAGTCTCGTTTGTTCTAATAAACTTAAGAATAAAAAAAAACTCATACTTTAAAGGAAGAACGTCCTAATAAATATTAGGAGTTAAAAGAATTAATTTGCCGTATCCATTCTATCGGGTCTTGCCATAAGTAGTTGTCGGTTTTTAATAATCTGTCTGTTTATGTTCCCTCTTTTTTAATTTATTTTAGTATAAATATGCTTTAGCGATGACTAAACTGAAAAGAAAAACGTTACAAAAAAGTGGCCGCTGGCGTTCGCGCATGCGCGGTAGCCATGTACGAAAAAGAAGACTATATTTTATACAGTACATTACATAGGTTTGTCGGGTGGACCTTAAGCGTATCTATGTTCCTGAATTTGAGCAGATGGCTCTAAACGAAATTTTTGTTTACTTTTTGTGTTTATTATAGCATTAAATTCACTTCCATTTATCACGTTCTGGTACATGAAACATTTTTTTTTTTCTGTGCTGAAATTTCATTTAAAATGGATCTTCTAAAGAACCACTTAGGCCATGTTGTGCTCTAGGAATCAAAAACTTGTAGAAATATATGGCGAAAATGTCATTAGTGAGCGACGAGTGCGGCGGTGGTTTGAACGATTTCGAGCGAGAAGTCGCAAGCGTGAAGACGAGCCTCGTACAGGTCGACCAACAGAGCTTGACGACGAACTCCTGCAGGCTACTGTAGAAGAAAATCCTGTTGTAACAGTCGAAGAGCTAGCAGAAAAACATGGATCGACATATTCTACAGTCCACCGAAATAAACTAAAATTATTTATCGGATGTCCTGATATAAAAGTCCTGATATATGTTATACGTATAATAGATACATTTTTGAAACAGTCCAGTCAGAGTAAGTAGCTTCGGGCTTTGCTAGAAAAAAAAAATAATAATAACAATAAACAATAAAAAAATAAATAGACACTCGGGATTTTAATGTTGTAAAGTAATAACTGTAGATTTTATATATTAAAAAAAAAAAGATATCGGGCTCGGCCGGGATTTGAACCCGGGACCTCTCGCACCCTAAGCGAAAATCATACCCCTAGACCACCGAGCCATAGTGATGAATGCACATGAACAAGTAGGTACCCCGCTACAAATTTATTTATTTATTTGTGCTGTATCTTAGACGATAAACATACTGAGTTAAGTCTTCTAAGAGATCATAAATTGTTTTTATGAGTATATTTTATTATTTGTCCAGGGTGTATTTATATAAAATTAAATTTATTATAAGCATAAACATTCTTAGAAATTTAACTTTTAGTCATAATGAAAATGCACTTATTCATGGGATAAAAATGTAGATTCATTAACGTATCTACATATTTACTATAAATTTAATTCTGCAGTTCGTTTTTAAGATTCAATGTTCTTTTAGGGTGCATCAATCTATCTATCTGTAAATATTATTATTTCTAAAGGGCTTTTTTTTTTTTTTTTACATCAGGCATCTTTTTAAAGCTTTTCTTAAGCACTAAAGCGGAAAAATATTCAAATTACTCACAGTTCAGTTGTTTTTCAAAAAATTACAATTGAAAAAATAAACTTTTTTTTTTTTTTTTTTTTTTTTTTTTTTTTTTTTTTTTTTTTTTTTTAAATCCTGCCTTCGAAACCGATTTAAATTTCATGCATCTATTATCTCATTCCATATTGAATTTCTCCTTAAAATATTTATTTATTTAAGGTATTCGATCTGCTGATTTATTTATAAGATGAATTAACCATGGATCAGGCGCAATTCCAGAGTACCGTAATTGGGCGCAACCGTCCTAATAGGACGGCCGTCATTTTTCGGCCCTAAAAAATGTCCATATGCATTTTAAGGTCTAAAAAAATTGGGAACCTTTGTAGGCATTTAAGAAATGAAATAAAAATTAAAATGTTGCTAATAGGTGAACCAGCTCATCGCAAAAAAAATAAATGTTAAAAGCACTGATTTTGCGAAATCGCAAAGGGCATTATGTTTAGTTTCAGAGTTTGACTTTTTAGGATTTTTCTATAGTATTTTTTGTTATAAACTTACTCAGAAATGATCTCCTAAGGTACTTTTTTGTTTTTGCACTAATTTACCAATCAGCTATACCATGTTAATTTGAATTTCGGCCTATGAGCCTATTGATGTGATATTGTCCAATAGATAGGACAGTGAGAGTGCTGGGGATTAGATAGCCCATGGTAATTCACATGGAGATTACACTGATGCACTAGAAGGGGGGGGGGATGCACCTGTTTAAGTAGATTAACCATGTACATTCTCTAGGACCGCCGGATTATAGCGGGAGCTTAATTCTAGTAAAGTACACCTACTATATCCTATATACAGAGATAATTATAACTCCAATCACCTGCTTGCTTGTTAATATCATTGGGCAAAACTAAGTGTTATAATACTGATCATTAAAATAAATAAATTATACTAGACAAATGGCGACTTGACTGGCATAGTGTGACTGACAATAAACTAAGGACTATTAAACCCACTATTTCGGACTGAACATCATCTTACGACGAAACGAAGTAGTCCTTGCGAGGCTAAGAATCGGCCATACACGTATAATCCATGAGTACCTACTGACAACCCAAAATTTAAACATTGTAACACAGACCTTACTGTAAAACATGTATTAACTGACTGTCGCACAGTGGTATTTTTAACTGATCTAGCTGGACAAAATTATTTTATCACGGATTCATATAGCAAATGACTTGCTGATCACGAATATACCATATGTTAGGGGCCGGAAATAAAGTCTTACCGTTGTTTTCTAACTTTTTCAGGAGAAAAAGCTTCTTTTTTTTTTATTACGTTCTAAGTGTTACCTAAAATTTAAATGATTTTTTTTTTATTATTATTATACATTTTTTATAAATTATTTAACTTTTTTAAAGGCAACAACAACAAAAAAGCTTCAAAACTAGGTATTGCAAATAATAATAATTGATTCGAATTGAGGTATTTATACATCGAAAATAATAATTGAAACCTCAACAAAACAACAAAAAATATAATCAAAATTAAGTTATCAAAACTAATAAATCATTCTTGGTCAAGTAACGGTACAATGAACAAATTAATTATTTCACCTGTGAAGGAATGAAACTCTTTCTTAGGGTGGGTTTACACTTGCTAGTTATTGCAGGATATTTATATCAGAGAGAAATTGCGACTAATGAAAACCCATGTAAAATGTATGTCTGCAATAAATTCTACCATGAGCAATTTATTGCTGACATACATTTTACATGGGTTTTCAATAGTCGCAATTTCTCTCTGATAGAAATATCCTGCAATAACTAGCAAGTATAAACCCACCATTATGTCGTTGAATTTCTGCACTCATCCTAGAAATATACGGATCGCTAGAGTATAGTAAACACTGAAATACATCTTCAATATTCGATGGTCCCCCACTAATGCAGATATACTTAAATCTTCTTCTACATCTGATTGTGTATCGTAATCCAAACTTGTATCAATCCATGCGCCAACACTTTTTGTCCGTTTGCTGTTTGCCACATATCACGTAAATGTGATAAGAATGTATTTTTTGTTGGTGTACATTTTTTATACCTTCCTGTTTTGTTTTTTTTTTGTTTGGACTTTGTAAGATCCTAACTTCAAAAAGTTCCCATTTCGATGAGGGCATTTTTTTTCGGAAAATCAGTTATCATTATTAAATAGGCAGATTCTGGCAGCTAATTCTTGCTTCTCATCACAGAACCTCTTAGAAATGGCAGCCCCCATATTGACAAAACACTTTCTAATCATGAAGATAACAAAGTATTTTTAAAAAAATATACAAAAATAAAAAAAAAAAAAAAAAACCTTACTGCCCTAGACTAAATGATCAAGTATAATTCAATTATAACAAACGTTTTATTCCATCCAGCGATGAAAATCATAAATAAAAAAGAACAAAATGTTATCAATATTTTATTTAATAAATCTCATTCTAAGAGAACAGAAGTAATGAACACTGTAACATTAGCAGATGCACAAAGCAAACCACTTATTTTATATAAAGTTTTGGAAAAATGACAAAGATTCTTTTTGAGTAGCACTGGAAGAGCTACTTCATATCTTTCGAAATAGGAGAATAAAATACGAAGAAAATTACCAATAGAATAATGTACTGATGATTATGGGGAGTTGATCTCACGCCTATGTTGTATTTCAGGGCTGATGGCGTTCTGGAATGTAATAACAGGTCGAGAGTGTTGTAATGGGCACAATGGGGCAATATAAACCCATAATGTGCACATGCGGTACCGCATTATGCCGCTGAGAGCTCTGGGAGGAGAGTGAGGAATGGAAGAAGAGAGGAGGGAGAGGGCGGGGAAGAGAGAGAGGGAAAGAAGAGAGAAGATGTGGGGGGGCAGAGAGAGAGAGAGAGAGAGAAAGAGAGAGAAGCAGGAAGAGAGAAAGAGTGAAAGGGAGACCGGGAGAGACGTATGGAGAAGGAGAGCGACTGTGGGAGTGAGTGAGAGAGAGTGAGAGAGAGAGAGAGAGAGAGAGATGTTAGAAGGAATCTATCTTCTCGCCACGTAAAACATCAGCGGCCCATTAGGCAAGTCGTTAGTGCACGTGACGTCCGCGGAGGTGCGCTACTAGTCTTTGCCGACACTCTTCTTGGACCTTCGCTTTATGAACCTCATTGGCTGTAATAAAATACAATGTACTGGAATATAAATTTACTTTTAAATACAAATAAAAACAAAAATAAAAGGAAAACGAACACAAAAACCACATCACAGGACGGAAAGCAGTATTTTTGAAGATTTAAGCACCGGTTTACACGAATGAGATTGCCCGCATGGAAATTAGTGTAGGAAAATAAGTAAGTCATTCTTGTCTACTTACTTCGATTTCTCAACCGTGTTCCAGAAATTAAAAAAAAAAAATGTACGAAAATCCTAAAACTGTTTATACCTGTTAATAACAATTTTTTTCGATTACTTTCTTATGACGAAAATAAATACGTCTTCGTTTGGGTGAATTAGAAACACGTAGAGAGTATTTCGACTGAATCCAAAGATTTTAAATACTCAAACCGAAAATTAGCTAGAAAAAATAATTGTTGAAAGTTGTTTCATTCATTTCTCTACGTTTCAGAACCCATAACAAAAGTGACTGGAAGCATATTAACACGAAAACTTGAGCGTCACGATTTTTTTCGAGCAAATCTCCCTGCAAAAACCACATTTCGCTTGACGGATTCTGCTCATTAACTAACTCGGCCTTTGAAATTAGACGGAAGATTTTTGCATCAAGTTTCACAAAAATCGGAGCATTATTCAGCCTGTGAGAGGGGCTTCAGACAAATATAAATATTGTTTAGCATATTGTTCTTATAAATATGTTAGTATTAAATCTGTCCTGCTTGTTTTTACAGCTCTGATGAAGGCTTGAATTTCAAGCTGAAACGTTGGCGACAATAAAATCATTTTCACATGTAAAATGTAGTTTTATTAAGAAATAACGACCGAACCCTGACAATTCCTACCTTCGCATCATCAACGGTCAACGATCTCCTCTCAATAAATATACATAATAATAATTGAATCACCTGTCCATTAAAAATATAAAACGTCATTACAATTATATAATATGCCGTTCATTTTATACCAATTATATAAGAATGTCGTATAGTATGTTCTACTTCGGAGGGATGTGCTTGGTTATGCACTTCCTTAGTGATGGACGTTTTACTGAACGGTAGTGGTACTGACAAGGCTTACATGAGCTTCGAATTTCATTGTAACTTATAAATCACCACAGCTAATGGGAGAATGGTATGTTTGGAATTTAATATAATATGGAAAAAAGTCTGATTCGCAGGAACTGCGTCATGTTAGCGCGGTTCCGTACCTCTCGAAGAAGTGGAGTAGATTAGGCATCACAAATCATGGTTAGCCACAGCCATCTTGACATCCACAACCATTCCAAACTTATTACCAATACCTTTTATAGTTTCTTGGCTTATTCGACTAAAATACTAATTTCACTGATAAATTCAATTATAACAAAAGACAATCAATTAAAAAGTGAGATAAATAAAGACAAAAGCCCGTTCAAAACAACAAAACAATCACTTTTTAAGTTTTAAGCGTTTATACCTCCGATTGACATTGCCCCGTCAAATATGGCTTCAGAACCTTTTTTGTAGAGAATTTAGTAAGCATTCTAATGGTTGCCTTCCACTTACCACGATTTCCCAACCGTTATCGAGTTATTTACGAAAAATGTATGAAGATCCGAAAACATTACATGTCTATTAATACAATTTTTGTTCCCGCATACTTCCTTAACTCCAAATATAACCAAAATTAAAACATCTTAGTTCGGATTAATTTACAAGATGTAGAAAATATTTCAATTGAATCACGCGATTCTAAGTACCCACAAAAAAATAATGACTTACAAAAACATTGATTTCATTTTTCTCAGAAACGGTTACAGATATCGCCTTAAAAATGGTTTCATTCGTTTTCCTATGTTAAGAAACCTATAAAAGAAGTACCTGCAAGCATATGAACTCAAAAACGCAAGCGTTACGATTTTTTTTGCGCGAATTTCGCCCCAAGCGCCATCTTTCATTGGGCGGATTCTGCTGGTTAACGAACTTGACCTTTCAAATTAGAAGACAGATTTCCTTTCAAATTTCATCAAAATCGGACCATTTTTGAGCCGTCAGGAGCGCGAACAGACCAGCATATATATAAATATACACACACATATATATATATATATATATATATATATATATATATATATATATATATACATATATATATATATATATATATATATATATATATATATATGTATATATATATAAATTTGAACCACCTATATTTTCGTGTTCTATGGGGTCTGAAACGAGAAAGTTTCTGGTCGGCACTTCCGGATCGCGTCGTGAGGTCAACCTCATAAGCGGGTTCTCCCTATGGAGATAGGAAGGAACCGCGCTAAAACGTTGCTAATTTCGGATGGTATTTGTTGGAAGGGCGATGAGGATTGCTGAGGTAAAGTTTCTCAATAAAGCAGAACTTGCAACGCCGACTTAGGTTTTAAATAAAGGAGGTTTCTCTCTCTGTTGGCACTTTCCTCCGAAGGAAAGTAGCTATTGAGGTTGGACTCATGACGGAATTTTTGAAAAATTTCTTCAAATCTTTATCGATCCTACCTAGTAGACACCGAAAATGACCCCCGTTAAAATTTATATATATATATATATATATATATATATATATATATATATATATATATATATATATATATATGTGTGTGTCTGTTAACACGATAGCGGCCAGAGTTTTTGTTTTTTCGTCACGAAACTTGGTATATAGCATTCAATTAGCAAACGATTGAACGAGTTCGTTAACCACCAAAGTCGGTCCACCGCAAGGGGGGGTTTACCCCGAACCCAAAACACTTATTTGACTATGTCAGCCGTAATATTTGTTATATTTCAACGAAACTTGGTATTCGTAGTGTTAATATAGAGAGAAAAGTGAGATATAAAAATAAACGAAATCGGTTCATTAGGAGGGGGGGGGGTTTACTCCGGACCCACAATACCAATTCGCCACTACCAGCCGTGATTTTTAGTATATTTCGACGAAACTCGGTATTCGTAGTGGTAATCTACAGGTAAATATGTGTTGTAAAAATAAACTAAATCGGTTCATTAGAAGGGGGGGTTTACTCCGGACCCAAATTCCTAATATACTCATACCGGTCGTAATTTCTGCTGTATTGTAACGAAACGCGGTATACGTCGTGGGTAACTCATGAGAAAGAAGTGTTGTAAAAATGAGCTGAATCGGTCAATCGGAAAGCGGGGGTTTAATTTGTAATATATTTGAATAGAAAAGCCGGCAGACGTAGGTTCACAAAGCCGCTGCAAGGAGCGCTTTCTACCACTAGAGGGACTGTATCCTGTTCCTGCGTTAGATCAAAATACGATAATAAGAGGATTTTTGTATTTATTACGTAGTGTAGTAGGTACCATGTGTAAACATAACTCTGGAAGCAAATTAATAATTGATCAGTTACTCATTACAAAATGAGAACTATTCACGTTTTTATTTTATTTATGTAGGATATTTTAAGCAAATTGTTCTGGAAAGCAGTCTACACTACCCAAATTCTGAGGAAAGTGCTTAGTTATGCAGCTCCTGCGTGACGGACTTTTAGGGATCTTTTATGGGTCTTATACCAACTCTCCAAGGACAATACTTCTATAGGGATTCTCAAAGAATTTCCGCAAGTGATTTAAACTCATAAATTAACAATTTCTGGATCGTTTTGAAAAAAATTAATACACATTTCCAAATTAGATAAAGTGAGTGCTACATCAATGGAATAGAATGGAACTCAGATTTTCGACTGAGGTGGCCCATTTTTCAACTTCTGAAGTAATGTAGCTTATGAGGTTGCTCTCATTAAATGAAAATCTTTAGTTCATTTATATAGTCCATTAAATAAAAAATATATTCAGTTCTTATTGAGTAATGTTAACAAATTATGTGAAAGTCTGACTCGCGGGTGTACCTCATCATAGCGTGATATCATAACTTTTTAGTTGTGGTGTTATTTGAAAAGCTTGAAATAAGTGTACTTATTGAAGTTAAATGTTATTTCAATATTATTTGACTATAGTTTATTATTATAAAAATTACTTTATGTATAAAGTCGGATTCTATAATTTTGTTTTGTATAATTATAATATAATTATTATCATGATCATCATTCATATCTTAATATTATATATGTTCTTAAATAACATAATCATTACATATAATATGCCAAAGAGGCAATGGAATATGTGTTCAAAATAAATGTACTCTTCATAGAGATATTTAATATAATATTTTGTAAAAAGCGTTAAATACCTACTCTCGTGAAATTTTGAAGAAAAAGAAATTTAGGCGCCAATATGAACTGAAAACATACAGGAGCCGGCATAACTCATTTGGCCTCTTCAACGTCTGCTTGGAGAGCTCCATTACCTATAACCTAATTTTTCCCCCCAATTTAAGTATATTGTTCTACAAGCTAATTCATTTTTCTGCTAAAATCAATTATAAAAGAACAAGCAATAAAACACAGGGGAAACAAACGTAAAGAACCGTTCAAAGCAAAGAAACCAACACTTTCATTTTTTTAAGCACTTATTTCTCCTCTTGAGATAGTCCTATCGAAACTGTCTTGAGATACGTTTTTGTATAAACTTTAGTATGTTTACTAATGGCTACTGTCCACTTACCACGATTTCACAATCGTTTTCGATATATATGACCCTCGATATTTTTGTGTTCTATGAGCTCTGAAGGGTGAAATGTACTACTCGGCAATTCCGGATTGCTTTCTGAGGTTAACCTCCCTATGATGGGAGCGAGGAAACGCGCTAAGAACATTGCATAAAATATTCAACTTCAATCTTATGTTAAAGTTACACCCTCTGTGTTCAACAAACAGAATTCAATATGAAATAAAAAACAGTTGGTTTCTAGACTTCTGACCTCATGCGCTAACAATATGTAATCATAACATCAACTAATCAGACATTCTTAACATTGGTTCTTCTGAACTATAGAAGTTATTAAAGTAACTATTGTGCTATTATTTTTTTTTTACAGTGCATCGACATTTGCGGAACTCGACAAATAAATAAATATCTCCGTTTATAATTATGAATGCGTAATTTTATTGCTATCTTTGATGTTGTTGTTCATTTTAATATCTTTACATTATATATTTTTACACTGGTATTTATTTAAAAAAATAATAAACAATTGGTCCTGTGTTTTCGTGACATGCTTTGCCCGACAACCTCATACCCGAATGAACCCTCTATCTCTCAATGGATCCGACAACCAACTCCTAGCAATTTCTCTTCCGGTGACAAATAGAGACAATAGAAGCCAATGGAGGGCGTAGAATGGACGGGGAGGACTACATATATAACAGCCATAGGAGAGGAGTGACAAGAGTTAACAAGTAATTCGGAGAGGAGCGGGAGAATCGGGAGATCTGAAAGGGAGATAGTGTGGTTATCCTAAATAACTCCTTCTACCGCCCCTCGTGTAATAAGTAATAAAAATGATAAGAACTGGTGGTTACAACAATGGCTACTGGATGTTTGTTGCTTATCTCCACGGCTTAGCTTTGTCCGAAGTGAACAGCTGATAAAGTTCCATCTCTCGACCTCATGGTAGTCTAATTATCCTGCATGTTCCACTGTTCCTATCGCATTGCGCACATAACGCAAATGTAACGTGAAACGCGTTTTGAAATTAGCTCCTACAGGATTTTAGCTTTAATAACTGGCAGGAAGGGTATCTGTTAATGACGGCGACTTGGTCTATGTTCCCATAGACCAAGTAGCCATAACATGGGTCAGTGACCAAAAAACTGATTGAGATTTTTGAATTTTTCCTATAGATTTTTGCATGATGAAACCGAACGAAATACCTCCAAAAAAACAGTCTTTAGCAAAACTGTGTTATTAATATTTATTGTTTGTGTTATTCAGCATCAAACCTCGGCAGTTACTGTCTGGTTGTCAATCATATGGACTGCAAAGGTTATTTTACTTTCATCTTTAATCATATAATTTCCAGGAATGCTACAAAATGATAGTACGCATAAACTACGACGTCATATCCTTTACATGCTGCGTTACCCGCATTAGCGTATAAAGAAACAATTTCCGGGGGGGGGGGGGGGGCTGGGAGCACCTAGGGATTTGGGGTGTGAAGAAAATTTGAAATATTTTAGTGTAAAATGGTGAGTTTTAAGATCCTCTAGACGCCTAGTAGACCAGGGTAAATGTCGAAGACATTTTTTGTTGTTATATGTTTTTTTTACATGAAATAAAATTTGGAGACCCCACACGACATTTCCATGCTCTTCCTTATGCATTGAAATTTGTAATATCCTCCGACTGTGAATCGTCTTGCTTTATATTATACAATGTTTTATCGCTAAGGCCTCAACCCATCCTAAGAAAAAAAATTGTAGACAGAAAAAAAATGATCGGTATGACAATAGCGATGACATGTTTATCCAACAAAACATTTCATAAACAGCTGATCCCGTGTTGTGGTGGATTAGGAGGTGTAAGCCCGAGGCAAGAAGTGAATGACTCCTCTTAAAGAGACAAGAGCGAGGTGGAGAAGCCTTCACCTGGAAACATGAGGCGCCATTAGTAAGGGATCAACAGGTGAGAAGGTTTGCCGCCAAAACCTCCCCTCTCCCGCCAAAACCTCTCCCTCTCCCGCCCAGAACCCTCAGCCGACAAAAGACCATTGTCAGGAACTAGTTAAAGAAATGAGAGCAAAGCCCTCGGGCCGTGCTCATTATCCCTTTGTAGGCTCAATTACCCAGGGCGGGGGTGTGCTGCGATATTGCCTACACCGTGAATAACACGGCGCAAAGGATATTAACTCCGTTGTGGCCGTGTCTTCCTCAGCACGCTTCCCGTCCTCTGAAAGCCCAGGCAAGGAGCAAAGAATTGAGCTTTTTTCATCCTCTTCTTATATAATAATAAAAAGTCCGTCACAAAGAAACTAGGTGAACTGCGCACATTCCAGAGGAAGGGAACGAGCACAATAAATAAAATAAGCTTTTTTTCCCTTTCATATTTGTTATAATCCGTTGGTTCAATATATTTAGGATGCTCAAGGTGTTCTGACCCTCACCATTTCTCAAGAGGTTTCTTAGACCCTCATCTACTTAAGTAATTTACTGCTATGACCTTCTTTCTAAAAATATGTTGTTTTTTTTTTGTTGCCTTTGTGTGTTTATTATAGAGAAAAAGGAAATGTTTGTGAAGAAAGGGGGAAAATACTCATTCAAACATATCTTGTTAATTTTTCAAGTTTGTGATCTTATCAACAACAATTAATTGTAAAATGTTTACAAATCTTATATTTATGTTTTTTTCTTTTGTTTTTAGTTTATAGCACAATAAATTAATAATTTAGTGGAAACAATAGTGACTAGAGTTTACAAAACACATCACTAGATATCGCAAAAAGCTGTCACAGATGGGGCTTTCAGTCCCGAAGCGAAGAAATGGTCCTGTCACGGAAGTGGCTATCAGGCCACGGGGCATGTTAGCCAATTGTTACGAAAGTGGCTATCAGTTGAATGGTATTAGATAAAAATTTCCAAAGATCGCTAGTCTGTAACAGCCTCAGAGATTTGGATTGGTGCCTCCCCATAGGCCGCTTTCTGCATTTATGTCTGAAAGCATTAAAATGGACAGAGGTAATTGTGGTAATAATTCATAATTTGTAATTAATGAGCGGTAATTTTTAATTTATAGGAGAATCATCTCAGTTATGGCATGCTAAGATTAAATAAATAAATAAAATTATATTTCCATATTTCTTCGAAATCTGTTTGTTATACAATATTAATTGGTCCTTATTGGTTTTTAGTAATTTTTTTTATAACTTATTATAATATAAAGCCCTTATTAGATTGTAGATTAGATAAATTTCTCCTAAAAGATTTATCGTCTTTACCAAAATAGGCCTTGATTATCATCAGAAAATCTTAATGCGGTTATTATTGCTTTTTCAAGGGGGAAATCTTTTCTGTCAAATCTTTTAAGGCTATGGTAAATGAGATCCCTACAATCAAGACAATATTCCGACAGAATGGAAGCATTATCATTTTACATTACGTTAAATAAGGGCCGCTCCAAGAAAGCGGACGAGAAACAAGAAAAAGACAGGAGTACGGAAGCAAGAAACTTTTAGTTCGGGGAAAGAGGCGGAATTAGCCGAAATAAAGGACGAAAAGTTTTTGTAGAGAATGGCTCTCAGGCTGGGAAGAAGTTAGGCTTATCAGGATCAAAGTATGGATAGCGAGTTTTCTCTATTAAACACATCTGAGATAAATATTTTTCAGTGTAATACATTTTTGAATGTACTAACTCGCCTAAGAATTGGCCACAGTTCACTTTGATCCATATGTATTATAGCCGCGTAAAACAAACCTACTTCTTCTATATACTATTGTGGCATTACACAGTGGTACCAAACGCCCAATTCCGAGGATAAACCTGTAGATACTTGAGTCTCTCTGGCTTCGGTGACATTTTGAAGTAATTTTTGGTAGACTACTACCAATTCGATAAAATAAATATGCTGGATGATAAACGGGTTTTATTTAACTGATATCGTTGAAATTAAACATTCAAACCCTGATTAGACTTGGAAAAAATCAGACTGACGTCTTTAAAACGTAAATTTATCATAATTCAACAAAAAGAATTATTGAAATAATGTTATTTTTGAATGAGTTAATAATATTTTTTTTTTTCAATGTCTAATCAAGGTTTGAATGTTTAATTTCAACGATATCAGTGTAAAAGTTTGTGAATTATTAACACGTAATTTAATTAAAATGAGAAAAAAAAAACTAAATTTTATTAGCTTTCATTTAAAAAAAAATCGTTGAAATCGGTTAAGATTATGAGGATGTATTCTTCTATGAAACACAAAAAGTAGTTGGGCCCCACTGTGCGGCGGCAGGAATTTTCTTATCTCATGGCTCGTTGGGAAAATTCCTCGCTGCACCCTGGATGACGGTGCTAATGGCCTAGATGTCAAGGCGCCGTAAAAAACAACAAAAAACTCGTCCAACACAAAAATAATTATTACAAAATTCTAATCATTAGGTGAGTTCTATTGCTTTAAATTTATTATTTTAAGGCCTTCATAAAGTAATTGAATTTGATTTTTTCTTCAAACGTTCTTAAATCCAAAACTAGGTGGAGCAAAAATGGTTTAGGAAATGTTTATTAAGTTTTATTGAAGCGTAGATCACGTTAATAAAAAACGTTTCTGAAAACTTCAAAAACAAAAGCGTGTTTTGCTGCATTCCTATTAACATTTTAGGCATTTAAAGGTACTTTTTGGAAAGAAAATTTAATTCTCTACAACGTTTATATCGACTACGTTTTTCATTACGGGCATACTTTCTACGTTATTGGCAGAAAAATGACGAAAAACAAGGGTTTTATCGGTTTTTGGCAATTTGTTACTCATTGGTGCGCTTTAGCGAAAAAATGTCGGAAATAAAATCGACATACAATTCAATTCTCTACAATAATCCGTCATAAAAATAACCCCTTTCCATTGGAGATTCCAGAGTTAGTGTCTCTAGAGAAGAACTGGAGAAAGTTGAGGGGTCGTGCATTAGGTCCAATGAAAGTTCATTCGACCACGTTAAGGCCCACCAAGTTTTGTTTTTAAGTTTCAAAAATTGTGGAAAAAAGGGGGTGTCAATCGAGTTTTAAACACCCTGTATATACATATATATATATATATATATATATATATATATATATATATATATATATATATATATATATATATATTTGTCTGTAGGCTTTCTTATACGCTCAAAAGTGGTCCGATTTTGATGAAATT
>OX328126.1:27178914-27203637 GCA_946811695.1 Gonocerus acuteangulatus
GCATTGTTAATGTGAGTATGTAGTATAGTCGATCGACCTAATCAAATATAGCTTAATCGCTAGTATATATTAAAAAATAAATAAATAAGATATACATAAAAAAATAAATAAAAATATATATATATATATGAAAAAAAAGAATAAACAACAGAAGAAGATAACAGAAATAAACGGAAATAAATAAAAAAAGAAGAAAAATAAAAATAAGTGAGTAAACATGTCAAAAGTAATGACAAAAAAACAGTAAAATAAAAATAAAAAAATATATAAAACATAAATAAATAAAAACTAAAATAAAATAAATAATAAAATGAATATATACATTTTCTTTGTGTGTGTTTTTTTTTTTACGGACATCTGAATCTGGTTGTTATATCTATGCAATTAAAATTCTAACAAATGCAATTTCAGAAACACAACTGTCTCAAACCGACAATACTGAAAACACATCCTAACATTAAACTCGCACAATTTAATTATACTCTAAGAGCGGAGATGACCAAGCTGTTTTCTGCCCTTAAACTACCAACCCAACCCAACCCTAATTAAATCCAATTTTCTTATTGTTTGTCAAATAAAGTTATAAAAATGATATTTCAATGTGGTATTTGTTTTGAATTGAAAACAGAGAAAAAATAAAAATAAACGGGAAATCGGTTAAATATAATATAAATCCTCTGAAAAGTGCGAAAAGTAATGAAAGGAAATTGTAAACAGCATTAAAGTAAAATATTTCTGTTTTCATGGTTTTTATAGTTACTGTAAAAGAAGGTGATCTGTATGATGAGTGATTATTTTACCATTCACCCTAGGTTATATGAGATTTTTATATTCTGTCGTAAATGTTGGTCTATTTCATATATATACTTTATCAATATGATGGCTGCCTTAATAAAGTATATCGGGCAATAAATAAATTAAATTTATCAATACCTTTAAAATAAAAAATAAAAAACAACGAACTCTTTTATCGTTGCGAAATTCAGTTCAGAAAGCCCTACCAAAATAATTTACATTCTGACGTCATTGCGTCTCTCCTTCTAAGGCAGCGTGCACCCTTATAAGGCTTGAAAGCTCTGGGTTTGGGGAAGCCTGTGTGGTAGAGCGAATGACGCCACAAACCGATTTAGTATGGACACTTAAAACTGGGCAGTAACCAGACTCACGAATACACTTTTACTGCTCTGCAGAGCTTCGTAAAATTTAAAGCACTTTTGTAGTCGTTCGCCGACAACATAAAAAGTTTGAGTCACTCGGCGTGCGTGACTTTTGACGACGCATTAATGATTTTTTCGCGACTTTCTACTTATCCTTTGTGTTTTTATTTTTAAAATTGACAAATCGCATAAGGTACGAGCATAATACGGAAACGCATTAAAATTACGACGTTTCTACGAGTCGGACTTTATTGGTCTTTCTTCCCTTCCTTTAAAGGGAGGTTTTGTTTGATAAGTTAAGGGCTAAAAACTGTTAGGTCATCACCGTCCAAAGACTTTACTGAAACAAGTAGTTTATCGGGTTGGATAGGGTTTGAAATATTGTGTCCCGATCATAATATAGTATTTAAGAAGATGTTGGGGTCTCCCGTGGTCTAGTGGCTAGCGCCTTAGATCCATAAGCGGGAGATGGTGGGTTCGATCCCCACCGGGGGCAGGAATTTAACATCCCACGGCTCTTTGGTAAAATTCCTCGCTCCGCCCTGGATGTCGGCGCAAATGGCCTAGTTTTCTAAGCGCCGTAAAAAAAAGACAATGTTGTGTTTAGAATAATACGATATTTAAGTTAATGATACAGTTAAAAGAGCTGTAAGACTTACCTATGTAAAATTTTCATGGCTTGATTTCCTAAGCTATGTACAAGACCACAGAAACCCGTATCCAGACTGTAGTATAGGGCCTCTCAAAAGAATATCCTTGCTGATCAGTAATTTTGTTCTTTTAATATATAAGTATATATTTACTAACGTTCTTTTTAATTATTATTTTTATAAAATAGAAATATTTAATTTAATTTATCTGCTTAAAGGAAATAGTTAAAAACAGCAATTTTCTAAATTTTCAGACCCCTGTCGGCACGGGTTGATGGTGACGTAAAAATACAAAATTTCGTATATAGAGCCTGAGGGATTCAAAAACAATTCGGGGGTATGCATTTCGATATCCAAAAAACAAAAATCACCCATATAAGGGACACCCCAATGTAAATCCATGTTTTATAAGGAATTGGACGTGGGGAATCTAATGATACCATTTCCAAGGTCATATCTATAAACTTTAGTGTGGAAAGTTGGAAAAACTAATTTTTTCTTTGGATTTTCGTATATATTTTCATATATCTCGAAACCGGTAGTGAAATCGTTTTAAATGTAAAGCATCTATTCGAAAGGTTGTTAACATTTCCTACAAATCGGATCTTATTCGGTTATGTTTGCTTAAATCAAGTACTTTCTGATTAGGACACTGTCAGTTTCCTGTTATGGCGTTTTGTTTTTAAATTTTTCACAAAAGATCAAGACAACATATTAACTGGTTTTATTGTAAGCTTTACAAATGACAGAAGGGATCGCGCTAAAAGGGGACAGTGCGAGTTGGACTTTTTTTGGTGTTTATATCAAATTGGCATTCCTATATTAATTTACTAAGAATATTGAGACCAAGTTACATTCACGCAATGCGTTTAACGGACATTGAAAAGCCTTCTTCACAAAATACCGCAACGACCTAGATGGTCGACGTCAGCATTGAGAAATCTCGATAAACTCTGGAGACTCGATACTGTAGAAAAAGTTCCCTAAGCCTTGAGTACTATCCGGACCTGAGCCGAGAAGTAGATAAAAAGTACTTGAAGATAAAACGGCTAAGGTTGATAGAGGGAGAGGCTAAGGGCACGTTCGGTATAGCCCTTTTCTAGAAATTATAGGTAAGCCCTTTCTACCTTCGACCCATGTCCCTCAGAATCTAGCCTATCTTTGTTTCCTTTTAGGACAGGAGATACTTTTTTAGCACTTTCCTCCGAAGGAAAGTAGCTATTGAGGTTGCACACATGACGGAATTTTAGAAAAATGTCTTCAAATCTTTATCGATCCTAGCTAGTAAAAACCGAAAATTATCCCAGTTAAACTTGTTTTATATATATATATATATATGTATATATATATATATATGTGTGTGTGTGTGTGTGTGTGTGTGTGTGTGTGTGTGTGTGTGTGTGTGTGTGTGTGTGTATGTGTGTGGTAACACTCTAGCCGGCAGGGTATTTGTTTTTCGTCTCGAAACGTGGTATATAGCGTTCACTCGGCAAACGATTGAACGAGTACGTTAATCACCAAAATCGGTCCACCTGGAGGAGAGGGTTACCTCGGACTGAAAACACTAATTTGACCATGTCAGCCGTAGTTTTTGTTATATTTCAACGAATCTCAGTATTCGTTGTGCTCATCTAAAAGGAAAAGTTCGTTGTAAAAATAAACTAAATCCGTTCATTAGGAGGGGGAAGGGGGCTTACTCTAGAGCGAAATTAGTAATTTTCCCATACCGGTCGTAATTTCTGTTGTATTGTAACGAAACTCGGAATACGTCTTGGTAATTAAAAAGAAGAGTTGTAATAATGAACTAAATCTCTGTCGAAAGGGAAGGGGGTTTACTTTGTACTATGTTTGAATAGAACTTTCCAGTGAAACGTAAGTTGGAAAAGCTGCCGCTAGGAGTGCCTCTGTCTTGATATTACTTCTCACGTCTACCTCTAGGAGTGCTGTATCACGTTCCTGCATCAGGCGAAAATGTTAAGTTTTCGTGTATTTATTAAGTAGTTTAGTACCAAGCATATACAAAACTCTGCAAGGAAATGATTTAAAAAAAAAAAAAAAAGTAATAATTAAAAAAATTTCAGTTCCTCATAAAAATTGTTCATATTTTATTTATATAGCTTATTTTAGGCATATTATTCAGGAATGCAGTCTAGACTACCCAAATTCTGAGAAAAGTCTTTAGTTATGCAGCTGGTGCGTGACGGTGTTTTTTCCCAATGAATGGTCCTGTAGAAATTGCGCTAGCTGAGCAAATCCCCCCAAAAAAGACAATTATTCAAACAGAATAAAAATGTAAAAATATATAGGTGGGTAAAAAAGATATTATTTTATTAGAGTAACTTTAAATTAGAAGAAGTTGAAACAAAATAATAAACTGACCACGCCCGACGTTGCTTAACTTCAGTGATCTACGGGAACCGGTGTATTGAACGTGGCTGTGGCCGTTGGCCGGAATATGTTATTAATATAAAATACTAACAGCCTCCACTTAAGGAGGAAAATCTTAAGGGCGCGTCAAAACTGGTTGACAATGAAGCGGATCTGGAAGGATGGGAACATCGAGAAAGTAAATAAATGTAGACAAAATGTGTAGTGAAAATTGTTCTCAAAACCCCCGCCCTCGACAGGAATTTTTAAAAGTAATTAACATGAGAAGTGAAAGTGTTAGACGCAGGGCTGTTAAGGAGTAATGGATGGTTGGAATTCAGCTTAAAAAATAAATACAATTGAAATGCTCTTTTAGCGCGCTTCCTTCTTCCTTCCATACGCCTTAGCACTCAGCCGGGTCTCCTAATAGCTTTATCATTATAATTTAATCATTATATTAAATTTTGATATTATTAAAATGAACACTCTAGAAGAAAAAGTCCGTCACGCAGGACCTGCATAACTAAGCACTTTCCTCAGAATTGGGTAGTGTCGAGTGCATTCCTGAATAATTTGCTTAAAATAACCTATGTAGATAATTAAAATAAAAACATTAATAGTTGTGCTCTTTTGCTTTTATGAGCAGCTGTTTCAATTATTAATTTTTTAATTAATTTTTTCCAGAGCTTTGTGTATGCGGGGTACTAAACTACGTACTAAATACAAAAAGCTTGACATTTCATCTATTGATCTTGATGAGTTTCGCGAACCTACGTTTGGCGGAAGAATTCAATTCAAACATAGTACAAGGTAACACCCCCCCCCTTACAATAGACCGATTTAGTTCATTTTCACATCACTTCTTTCTTATTAGATAGCCAGGACGTATAATGAGTTTCTTAACAATACAATAGAAATTACGACCGGTATAAGGAAATTAGTAACTTCTGTCCGGCGTTCGTGGCGAAAAAACAAAAACTCTGGCCTGTAACGTGTTAATGGACACATATATAACTATATATTTATGCATATATATATATATATATATATATATATATATATATTAGCTGGGGTCATTTTTGGTGTCTACTAGGTAGGATCGATAAAGATTCCAAGAAATTTTTCAAAAATTCCGTCATGAGTGCAACCTCGGAGGAAAGTACTAAAATTAATTAAAAAATGAATAATTGAGTCAGCTGTTCATTAAAATTAATTTAATTTAAATTTTAACGTTCATTTATCATTAACTAAGAATTTTAGGACGGGTTATCTATAAGCGACCAACCTTTTCTCGCCAGGATAGAGCTGATGCCTACAATTTTTTCTAAAGAGGTGTTTATTTTGAATTTATATAGGTTAGTTATTTTAAGCAAATAGTCCTTAGGACACCTTTTTGAGGAATGTGTCTCGTAATACAGCTCCTGCGTGATGGAGTTTTTAATTTCGCGCTCGAATATATAATAATGGAAATATATAAATTTCATAAATTCATTTCTGGAGTAGGCTCGCGCGTCTACGGGAGCCGATCGCAAATAAATATTCATAGAGGGGCACCCGGTTACCCCCCACCCTTTTCACTCCCCCCACTTTTCCTCTCCACCTTCTATTTTTCCATTTTGGTGCACCATTCATATTCAAAACGAGCTCTCTTCCGGAGCTCTTTGTCGCCTCCGTTAATTTAAAAATTCATTACTATAACTGTCACGCTGGGTTTTACAGCCGAATAATTGCTTTCTTTCCTTTATTTTCTTCTCTCTACCTGAATTATCATGCAGTTATTTCCTCTTTTTTTTTTCCTTCTTTTTCTTCTTAGAAGGCATCTTTTTGTTCTTAGCGCTAAGGTTTCTTTATAAGGGAATGGACTATTTAGCAAGTCCGATGAATCAAGGCATTAATAGCAGTTGGAGTGTTTTGTGAAAAGTAAAGGACCTGCAAGGAATATAAAAATGAGGCTTCCTTCAGCTTGGTTCACAATTTTTTCCACTTTTTTTTTTTTTTTTTTTTTTTCTTGTAAACTCATTCCTCACTGGCAATTAAAACAACCACTCGTCGAGAAGGCTGTCGGCAGATTATTCAATAACCGGCTCTAAATGTTTAACTAAAACCTGTCCAATCAGGCGTTGAAATTGCTTTCAACCATTACATAATTAAACATCTTTGACAGTTTACATATACTTTATTGGTAATATTTATCCGGTTTATAGGATTTTTTTTTAATTAGAGGACATTGTTTATAGAGAAATTTCGAATTTGGTCATGATAGTTAAAAATTCCAATAATATTTTTTTTTTTTTTTAATTTTTGTATTTAATTTATAGTAAGTTCCGCCATTGTTGTGACTTATTCAACAGGACAGGGGAATCAAAGTCCATTAAATTAGTAGGAATTTCTAAGAGAAAAAAATCTAAAAGAATATAAGAAAAATAAAAAGTAGCATAAAACAACAACAATGGTTATATAGAATAAAACCAGAACGAACAATACTTCTTTCAGGAATGAATACATAAGGTAATATCTTCGAATAAAAGAGTGTAATATCTCCGAGCAAATTTTGGCAGTAAGTTGTATGGACTCGTCAGGGAGTTCTGTTACATTGTCTAAAAGATGATATTCGTCTTTTCTTTATTCATCATGACAATAAAACTAAAATGTACATATTCCGTATTAATTACAATTTATATATATATTTTTATTTATTTATTAGGAGATACAATGCATACACACAATTGTTACTATTATTCTAGAATACAATAAGTCAATTAACAATTGGGTGTCTCTTTCACCCTCGTTATTTAGGCTTGAAAACAACACAAGCCTAGTTGCTGGAAGACCTAAATCAATAATATGTCCTCATCAGTCTTCAGAGTACCTCATGACGAATATAAGAAGGCACAAAAATAATTAAATAAATAAAGTAAAATAATATACAACAAAAAATAACACTAAAAAAAAAAGCCTTACAAATCAGTATATCTGATAATATAACAATATATAATAGTATAAATTAATATAATTATTACAAATATAACCAAATAGATAAAAAAAAACAATAACTAAAATAAAACTAAATAAAGTAAAGCAAAAAAAAAGATATTAATAAATAAAAAATAAAAAGAAAGACTAACAATAACAAGGTCAATATAATAATAATAAGATAATACCACACCGAGAGCACTCGATGGAGATTTAACGTGGTGCAGTCACATATAACAACCACAGACATACCCACACCCCAAATTAAAATATAAACAAGTAAAACACATAAATAAATTAACAAAAAAAAAAAAAAAAAAAAAAACTTGGCGATCCACAACGGCCCGCACCGGCGAGGAGTGTCCTCCATCGACTGAAGATGATGCAGGAGCCCTTTAATACCCGCAATGTAATGCTTCTCAGCGCCCCCATCGGGACACCAAGCTGCCTTAAACTCTTGGCAGAAGCACCGCTCAACACACCCCTCCAGCTCAATGTACAGGACGTTACCTCCACGTCGGTCACAGGCACGCCAAACATTCGTCCCACTGCCAAACGCAAACCAAGTCTCCCATACTTCCGACACTTCGCCCGGTGCAGCGAGTTCAGATTAGAGGAATTCCCATTTGACCATCATGGCAATAAAACTAAAATGTACATATTCCGTATTAATTACAATTTATATATATATATAGCGAGAGAGAGAGGGAAGAGAAAAGGAAAAGAAAAAAATTGTTTTTCCGTAATCAGGATATTTTCAAAACATAAATAAATAACAGACTGCAAATGAAACATCCGAATTTCGAAAGGAATACCAGAACTGGTGTATTAGCATGCTGTGTAGCCGGCAACCCGATAAAGTTGAGCAGCTGATTTTATTGTTCGTTTTCTTCTATTCTATACACTCTTAACAGTATATAAAAATATTTTTTGATGTATTCTCTGATTGCAGCTTTCAGTTTTTATATTTTTAATATTTTGTTTAGTTAGTACATTCAAATAATTTATATAGTTAACAATGACCCGTGTGGCGGAATTACACTTAAAAAATGTTTTGAACAATAGGATAAACAAGTTTACAAGTTGAATATTGTCATCCTTGAATATTGTAAGATATTTGCTGTACTTCGCCAGAATTGTGGCAAGCTTCCAGCCAGAGATAAGGGAAGAAAGTCCTGTGTGTCTGAAGTTAATGCCAGAGGAACATAAAGAAAACTTCTAGTCTTTGTTACCACAGCTAGATTCTTTTCAGAAGAAATTGGATTGGGCAAGATTTCCTTATATTCCGTTAGTATAAACCTCAAGCCAAACACAATATCTTATATATACGAAACCTTTGTTTTGAGTGATTTGGGAATTATTAAATGTAATATCTCCATAATGCCTGTTGTATATGTAAACAAATTTATATATAAACTATATACTAACTTATATAAGAAAAGCAATATGGTTTTAGCGTGACCAGATGAAACAATCCAAAAGTGCTGACGATAAAGGCCACGAAAAAGAATGTCGTTTAAATAATAAGTATATTATAATTATATATAAACAAGGCAGGGAGCAAGTGATGTGCGCAGTTGCGGCCTTTACTTCCAACCCTTCTCGAGTAACAGTGCACCGCGCATTCACCTGACGCAGTGCATTAAACACTTACACTGACACAAAGTCACCTACTCTACACATCCCAGAACTATCATCCCTGGGTGATGCACCTGATGTGGTGAACCTAAAGTCTTGTCTTATTGTTTCCTCACCCTATTCCTCATCCTAAGTATCCCTATGGTGAGGGAGTTTATTTACTTTTTTCTGCACAACCCATGCCATTTGGGCTTATCTTGTGCGTATGAAATACTTTACATTCATGTTGATATTGATTCAATTATTCTATTTTTTTTTTCTAATGTACAAAATAAACAATTTCTTATAAAAAAACATCGAATTATTATAAAATTTAAGACTTATCTTAAAAAAAATCGTATAAATTAGACACGATTATTATTCAATTGAGTCTTATCTTAACACAAACAATTTCTTATGAAATAAACAAAATTATTGTAAGATTTAGACTTATTTTAAAATAAACTAAAAAATTTCTTATTAATTGGCAAAATTATAATACAATTTTAAAACTTATCTTAAGTTTTAACGGCACATACTCTTATCAGGGAGTGCCGCTTTCCTCTCTCAGATGGTAAATATTTTTGGCTAATTTATTTAAAATGGAGAAATAATCAGTAAATTGATTTTTTGGGCTAATTGGCCATTCTTTAATACAGTTTACATGGGCGTATATAAGGGGGGGGGCTGAGGGGGCTGCAGCCCCATTACACACAATGTGTTTGTGTTACATAGAGGTACCTCTACCTCTACCTCATCCCTCTACCTCTACCTCTACCTCTGCCCCCCCCCCCCCCCGAAATTTTGAGTTGATCGGTAAAAATTTCATAAAATCCTTAAAAATAAATTAAATAAGATCATTGAGTTCATAAAAAATATTCCATTTTGGGTGTAATAGCGTTTTAGTTAGCTAAAACTCTTCCAAGATCTAAATTGTTAGTATTCCATACACAGGAAATGGTCTCAGCCCCCCTGAAATTTTCCCAGCCCCCTCCGAAATTATTTTCTATATACGCCCATGACAGTTTTTTAAATGTTTTAGTAAGTCTTGTGTTTGTCTGCATTCGTATATTAAGTGAGTGTATGTCTGTACTGTGAGGTTATCGCATGTGCTTGTGTCAGTGTCTGTAAGTTTGAATCTGTATAAGTATGAGTTTGTATTGTGTCTAGGCTTACACGAATCTTGTTAAATTACATCAAGAGAAAAAGAAGTGGCCTTTGTCTGGATTTCCGGTCACTGTATATATATATATATATATATATATATATATACATAAACGTCTCTTAAATTAGTTTATTTAATTCTTGTCATTGTGTTTCAATTTATTTTTATAATGAACTTATTGCTGAAGTTTCTGAAGCTCACAAGAAAATATAATAAATAATGAAGTTAAATTCGAAAGCGATTTGTCTTAGTGGAGCAATTTAAGACAAGAGATTTATCGTGAAATGAGAATTCCCATATGTATAATTTTACTAACATTTGCTGGAGGATTTATAGAAGGCGTATTATATAAAACCGGCGTCTGCAATAAAATAATGTAATACATTTCCCCTCCCAAAAAAACGAAGAGGCCTATATTTTCCGAGAGTAGGATCAGAAGTAAGCGATTTTCCGCATCGGTTCGCAAATCGTCTTGTCTACTCCCTTTTCAAAATCAATTTCTTCCACGGAAATTTCTTTCACCCAAGCCGAACTTATAAGAGACTGTTTTCTTTTGCTTTCATTTATTTTTTTTTTCCTCCTTTCCACTCCCTCCCTCCCCCTTTCTTCTTTTCCTTTTAAAAAGAGATAGCCCCTCTCGACGGGGAAGGTTATCTAGTGGTTGCCGCAATAAGGCCATGAAAGGTTATAGGAGCGGAGAGAAGGAAAAACTCTTATTGTTTCCTGTTGGGCCGATTTTCCGGGGCTTTGGAGGCGAATTCTCGGGGCCCCGAGATACACACGGCTTTCATCGGCTCATTGGATCTTTTATTCTGCGTTATCGGTGCCCTTACCGCCCTCATCGTCCCCTCCCCCTTTGCTTCTCCATATCTTCCTTCCACCCCTTGGGCCATTTACTCATATAGCCTTTATTAAGTTTAGGCTCAGTAATGTCGACTTCTTTTTAAATACACTTCCTGGGGAAAATTCTTAAAATGTCATTCTTTAGGATTTTTTAAAAATTATTAATAAATTTTAAAGAATTCCTTATTTCTTGATGAAATTTAATATATATATATATATATATATATATTACAATCCCGTGGTTTGTATCGCGAATATACTACGTTTACTATAATTTGTTATTGATATTTTTATTTTATTTTATTTTTACTTATTTTTTTTCCTTATCATCTTTTTTCTTTATTATCTTTATCTATTATTACCCAATACAATGCCGATATTTTCAATTTTTCTAATTCCTTCCTGTAGTGGTGGCACTGGGCTAAAAAGTGCCTTATAGACAAGGTGTCATCACATCTTGGACATTTCTATGGGTCTTCTTTCGACATGAGGAATCCATGCGAAAGTTTGGAGTCTCATTCGGGCTATGACTACCTCCTTTCTTCTGCTAGCTCTGGATGAAGAATCCCAGTATCATATTGAGGGTTTCATCTATTAAGTGTTTTAAATTTTTAAGGTCTTGTAATATATTATTGGACAGATATTTTAAATACGAGGGATTGAGTCAAGTGTGGCCAATCCTTGAGCGCGCCAGTCCTACTACTTCAACAGAAGTAATCCCAAGCATAGATGGATATGAATTAACCCCTCCTACAAGCTTATTCCCAACAAGGGGCGGAAAGCAACTCCACCGCTAAGACAAACTCACCCTCATGTTTATTCGAGTCAGTGTAAATCCGTAGCCAGTCGTAACACAAACAGCCAGTTCTTCATACAGTAATAATTCCTACTCAGAGAATCCATGAAGTATGCCGTCATCTTCTCAACCATTCATACCTACAACCTAACTCCATATTAGAGAACTTTGTCAACCTAATGTCATTCGTATTTCATCATATTTAACAATAAAGGATCATAATATGATGTCGGGTTTCGGTCGTAAAGCATGATTTTTAAGCCTTCATCAGCGCTGAGAACAATGATTGATAAACACATATAACAATTCTACATATGAAGAAAAATGATTTTTTTGTTTAATCCTTTATTGATAATCACAACAATATGTATACATATTTCCAGTAATTTTGCTGGTTTTGGAAAGTTATGAATGTAAGGCATGATGTGGGAATATGTACAATTACAAAACCCACAATAAATTTTGAGCATTGCAGATGGCATGTTAAAACAAATTGTCTCTAGGCCACCGCCGCTCCTAGAAGACTAGGAGGAGTTTGTGGATTTTGGAACGAGGATAGAGAATTTATCAAAGGCTTTGGATGGCCAGGGAGGTAGGAATGGAACTTCTGATTCACTGATTTGGCCAGGGATTGGATAAAGGGGATTTTGAAGTCATTATGGAGAGTTAGGTTCGAGGCGTAGTAAGGAGCATTGGATATTTTTCGAAGGATTTTGGATTGAATTGTTTGTATTCTGTAGGATTTGGAAGGTTTAGTGGATTCCCATAGTTCTAGTCCATAAGTCCATATTGGTCGGAGTATGGTATTGTATGTAAGTCGTTTGTTAGTCAATGAAAGTTTCGAGCGTTTGTCCAATAAGCGTGATAAAAGTCTAAAGCGTCTGTTTAGTTCCTGTCTTTTCTGTGTTATGTGTGGCTTCCAAGTTAAGCGTTTGTCTAGTATCAGGCCTAAGTATTTTACTTGCGATTTCTGTGGAATTATAATGTTTTGGAGGGTTATTGGCGGGCAGCTTGATTTACGAAGTGTGAATGTTGCATGGCTAGATTTTTCTGTATTTACATTGATTTTCCATTTAGTTAGCCATGGTTGAAGTAGACACAGGTGTTCTTGAAGGGAATTGGAAGCAAGAATTGGGTTTTGGTTAACAATGAGAATAGCGGTGTCGTCAGCAAACATGAATTAAATATTTTATTTAGGTTTTAGCGTACACACAAATATAACAATTTTTGGCAGGGATTTTTTACAGGTGCCACTCTTTTCAAGCTAGAATAGCGCTGATGCTTTTTCTTTTTTTAAAAAACAAAAAAACAATCACCCTTAGTCTGAATCAAATCCACAACCTTATGCGACAAGAATTAAATTATTTTATTTATTTTTTTTTTATTTATTTATTTTAAGAGCTTCGCAACGAAGGTGACTTGCTCTTTTTAAATTACAAAACAAAATATAGAATATACAAAAGTAGAAATTTATGGAACTATATATTACAAAAGCGTTAAGAATAAGAAATAGGAGCTAACATTATTTACAGTATTGCTATTTACAATATAGATATTATATTTACATACATATGACTTATATATACATACATATGACTAGAACTACTAACATTAATTAATGGTTAAAAAAAAAAAAATTTAAATGAAATCAGATTATTATTATACCCTCGCAATAATTATCTAAATTTTTTCCTGGAATCAAATTTTTGTGTGTAGGTTGTGTTGTTTTAAAAATGTAAATATATCGTTGATGAAGGGGCTACCCTCTGTCAGTAGTTCCTGTAAGTTGTAAGGTAGTTTTAGTTGTTCTAGTATTCTGCATTCCGTTAGTAAGTGTTTTATTGTCATTGGAACGTTACACTGTCTGCATATGGGTTGTTCTTTATTTGTCATTAAATAAGAGTGAGTTAGTAAAGTGTGTCCTATGCGTAGTCTACATAGTATAACCTCTTCTCGTCTGTTTCTTCGGCTACTAGAGCTCCATTCGTATATAGTATTTTTGATTTCTCTGAGTTTGTTGTTTTGTATGTTTGTCCAGTATTCTTGCCATGTTTCTTGTATAGTATCAACTAGTTCTTTTTTTATGTCTTGTATAGTTACGTTTTCTATGTCAATATTCTGTTTTCTTGTAGCGAAGTTTGCTTGAATGTCGACTGTCGTACTTTCTGTGAAATTTGTATGTCCGGGTAGCCAGATCATTGTGATGGATATGTTTTGTTCCTGTAGTCTGTAGAGTTGATTGTATATTTGTTTGAATGTTGACTCCGTCCACATGGGACGAATATTAATTCGTTAACTGAAATTAAATGTTGTTTGAAGAATTAAATTAAAAATTTAATCCGTACTGGACAAACTTCCGTTATTCTGACAGTTAGTCTAAATTTATAGAAATATCCATTAATTTAGGCTAAAGACTCTACTCTACTCTAAATGAATGATATATAATTGTAAAGCAGGGAGAAAAAAATTATCAATTTTTCTCCTGCTCTACGATGGTCAACTGAGACACACAGCTGACAAACTGGGCATAAAAAAAATTAAAGGTGTTCAGAACGCTATATGTTACGAAATTAAAATTAGCGTGGGAAACAGCTATGATTACAAATTTCTCATTAGTTCTTTAATTTTCTCCATACATTTTGTAAAAATATCAATTGGACTTAATGTATTGTTTTGTTCTGAGTCGAATGAGGCCGGCTCTAGGTTTCTATGTTAATCGGTTCTCGAGATTTTGTATTTTTTCCGCTTTTTACCGGACCATTTTGCGTCGTGGCCTTACTAGTGGAAGGTTTATTATTTGTTTTTATCCATGAGGGTATGTTGTATATTTACGATTTATTGGGTGTTTTCCTTAAGAAGTTCGTGGCTTATTTATCTCATTCCCGTTTTCTCCAAATTAAGCCACTAACAAACAATCGGATTTGTTTCTTCCACAGCGAACGCCAATTTATTTGCTGCCAATATCGGGTTCATTGGATTTGTTGTCGCCCCCCGGAGTGAGCTGTAGTTAAGACTTGGGAGTGGCTCCCATGTGGACGGAGTCAATTTCTTAGCGGAACTAATCGCATCAGATGGCCATGTGCCGAGCCGATCAGATTAGGCTTGCTAGACTCTGTATTTGAGACTATCCTCCAAGGAGGGTGGCAAGTGCCGGGAAACAAACTTCTCAAGTCCTAGAGCTTTTCAAGTTCCAAGCTACTATATTTATTATACGCTTGGTTAGTCGGAAATATATTTTTCATTTTGGCAGTCGTCTATACTTAATAAATACGTATCAAGTCTGGTTAGTAAAGGTTATCTACTAGGGAACGGATGTTCATATAAAATAAAATTGAAAATATGTACATATATAATGAAATATGTAATAAAAAATTGAAAATATGTAGTAAAAAATACCTAAAACTAAAAAAAAAAATTGAAAAGAAAAGCATAAATAATGAGTACGAACTTTATTATAAATGGAAAGAAAAAAATGACGAAAACTCTATAACATAATGACAAATAAAACATAAATAAAAATTAGGAATTCATTTTAAAAGAGGAAAAAGAAGTTTACATTTTTTACAGATGAATATCATTTTGGAAAATTGTTTGCAACAACATGCATCTTTAAATTATCAAACGTGAAATGACGCCGGTCTTAAGAAGAGGTGGGGTCACCGATCAGGCCCATTTTTTTCTGGTGATTTTGCATCGGAAAATTGTAGACACGTGTCCGAGCGTTTCGTCCAATGCGCCTTAGGAGCTAAGAAACAAAATAAAATAGGTTTAAAATTCATTATTTTACTTAGTTTAAATTGATTCTTTCACTAGTTCATTTGTTTTTGAGATCAGATTAATGTAATAATACAATTGTTAGACAATAGAAGCTGCCTGCCACCTTTCCTTCTGGGAATTAGAAAAGATACAGTGATCTAGACTCTATGGGTAAAACATTATTCTCTTTCTTGGTTTTCCTTTTATTTTTTCCATTACAAAATAAAATATCAAAATATGTACCAAAAATATGTATTTATAGCAGAATATGTAAAAATGTGGATTTTTGACAAAATATGTAAAATAAAAACCTGTTTAAATGTTTTGAAGTCACTTAAAACGGTCAGAATTCCATCAACAATTACGATTTAAGAATGAGAAAAAAATATGTAATTACAATAACATCCGTTCCCTAGTTATCACTAATTGCAATGATGTGTCCGCCTTATCAAGATCCTTTTCACAAGAATTTCTTATCTATTAGGAAGTGAACACTTCCGTAGGCTAATTTCTACTCCATCCCACTCCCCTTGATTCACCCCCACACCAGGATATAGTAAAATAAAATTAGCTCTCCTAGTGGCAGAAGTAACAACTAAAGCCTGATCTGGTGGCTTAAGACAATTGGACAATAATTCTGAGCAACCAAAACTTCTAATGAACCGATTTAGTTTATATTTAACACACATCTTTGCCTTTAGATACTCACGACGTATGCCGAATATCGTTAAAATACAACAGAAATTACGATTGGTACAAGCAAATTAGTACTTTAGGTCCGGGATACACTTCCTTTCTTTAGATCAATCGATTTAGTTTATTTTTACAATACGACATTTTTTTCTGTAAATCTATAAATGACTTGAAAACAAGGTATAGCTGGGATTCGGCTAGGAGAAAAACGTCAGACTTTCAGGAAGAAATCTGTATTTGGACGTTTCGGCTGCACATTGGCACCCTTCTTCAGCACTAGAGAATGCCTAGGGGGGAGGGAGGAAGACCTCGAGAACAACTTAGGTAACAATGGTTGAATATATATATATATATATATATATATATATATATATATATATATATATATATTCATACATTCTTCCTGAAAGTCTGACGTTTTTCTCCTAGCCGAATCCCAACTATACCTTGTCTTCGTATCTCTGCAACGGCTAACTATCTCCATCTTCACTATAAATGACTTGGTATGCTAACGAGTAATTTAATTGATGTAATGCCAATACATAGTGAAATTTTTTAAGCTATCATTTACTCATGTTGCAAAATGTATAACCCCAAAACACCTTCTCAGTATAAGAAATAAAATCAGTAACATTGTGGAACCAGGAATGTAGTGCTGTTGTGCGGGAGAGTCGGTAAGCCATTTGCACATATAATAGACTGCAATTTGAATTTTTTTTAATAATCATCAAAAAGCTAAAACTTAATGGACAATTAAGAAGTGCAGGAACAATTCATGGAACAGTGAAGAATCTTTTTTTTATTGCACTTTTTAAAAAAAAAAAAATGTGATTAAGGAAGTTGTTTAAAATAAACTAAACAATATCCACCGTATGATGATGATGATGAGCTTGATTTTGGAAGTCGGTATACCATTCAAGGTAAGCACGGATTCCATCGCCATTGGGACGTGGTGCATGAAACATCATCTGCATTTTTACAGATTTACTCGGATATCTATCCGATTTAAGAATCAGCTAATCCGCTAGTCATGGAAGAACCCAGTAGATTAGATTGGTCATAGCTACTTGAACGGTCGTGAGGCCCGAGGAGCACCAGCCGAGAGGAAGCCAGCAATAAGAAGTGGACACCTACACTCATCGCCCACCATTTCCCAAAACCCACGCTAATGACGCTGTCTCTGTCAGGGCTCGTCCCCATGAACAGCCCTCCAATTCCATGCACCAGCTCTCCAATCCTATCTCCAATAGATATAATGATCCAATGTATGGAAAATATGCAGTTTTTATTTTACAAAAAAAAAATTGTGATATAGAAAAAGAATGTTGTCAGCGTTGAGCCACGTAGAAATGAATAACACTTCATTCAAACTAAGGTTGATCATCTTCCTATGATCAATATACTATAGATATTATCATAAAAAAGAAAAACAAGAAAACATCATACAAATAAACGTTTTATATTAGGTCATATGGATTAATTTTATAAGAAACAAACAGTTTTATACAATATTTTTGTACGATAGAAGAATGATTTTTATCTCTGATTTACAAGAAGCACTTGTAGAGTGTTAGAAACAATACCGAACTAACAGGATTGAATAGCCAGCCTGACGTCCTCTATGTCATCAAAAAAGGCGTAGTCTACTACGGTGGTTAGGGCACGTGGAGAGAATGGAACCCTGTAGGCTACCTAAAATGATGTTATATGATGCACCTGGAGGCAGAAGAAAGAAAGGCAGCCAAAAAAGAGGTGGCTTGATGACCTGGAGGAGGACTTGCGAACGCTAGGGATCCGAAATTGGAGGAACCTAGCAGCAAACCGCGTGGAATGGAGCAGGATGGTGGCAGAGGCCCAGATCCTACAAGGACTGCAGCGCTCAACAGTGTGTGTGTTTCTCGCAATTATTACTTTCATAAGTGTATTTATTTAAAATTTGGTCCTTAATTTGCCTTTGACTTTATCAATGCTGTGAGCGTTCCTGCCACATTCCTAGTCATCAGCTAATTTTCTGATTGCCCAACATTTTCTCTTGGGATGGCGATGCAATTGTACAGAGTCATATAACCATAAATTTTTCTTATATCATTTTGGATTTGAGTAAAAACAAGCAAGTTTGTGAAGTGGGGTTTAATGATTCAATGATAACACAATTTTAGAATAAATCTGAGAAAATATTTTTCCTGCAGCACTCAATATGTTCAGCTGATGAATTTATTCCCCAAATTATCTTTTGGAATAATAAGTTATTCTTACGGAATGCTACAAGGATTAATTTAACTAAATTTAAATCAAAGATATAATTTAATTTTGTTAAATATTTAAAACTGAGCTTCCAGTATAAACAACAATACAAGGAGATAAAAAGTAAGTCTGATGTGTAAAGACGGAGTAGATTCGACGGGAAGCAAGGTTTTTACAATTACATCCCAAACTATAAGGTCCAGAGGATACTGGAATGCTTCCGCAATTTCTCTTAAATACTTACAATTATTAGTAATTATTGTAAATTATATTTGCAAAACAAATTGTCATTTCAGTTTAATTGACCCCTAATGGAAGACTTTTACTGGAACCACGTGAAAAAGGATTATACAAATAAGGACCCCCGACATTTCACTAATCAAAAAGCCAACGTAAGCCAATGGGACACGTGGAGACCTTAAATTTAATAATATCCAATGAATTTGCTAAAGAAGTACGTTTTCAATGTTTCGCACCATTTTTATTAGTCCAAACGTAGCTACAATCCTTACACATTTCAAAACTATTAATATGTATGGAAAACTTTAACTCTTTCAAAAACACCCCCTTCTTTTTGTCATGAGAATCATTCTATGTAAAAACTCTATTACATTCAAAAAAGTACAATAAATAACATAAGGAAGGTATTGCGTCACTTGGTACACTGTAAAGAACGAATATGTAAAGAATGATTATGTAACATTGTCTAATTGTGTAATCCGTTGTATAACTAATTGATCAACTAGATGTATATGAATAATACCACTTGTTAGGCGCATGGATGCTCATAACTAAATTAAAAAAATAAAAAATGAAAGATCCTTATGTTGTTACTTTAATAATAATTAATCGTATAGGGTCTCCATTAGTCTAGTAGCTAACGCATTAGTTTTACAAGCGGAAGATGGTGGGTTCGAGTCCCACCGGTAGCAGAAATTTTCTCACCTCATGGCTCGTTAAGAAAATTCCTCACTGCACCAGGAGCAAAAAAAAAAAAAAAAAAAAAATAGTTGTATATTGAGATCTTAATTCCCTTACTGGGTTAATAGTATGTATGAAAACAGACTTCATGTTACCTACCATGTGTTCAGCTGTTATTGTAATCATTTTATCTTGGAATGACATTGCATTTTTACAAAGCGGGTTAATGATAATTTTTAAACAATTAGGTAAAATATTTATGGAATTTTGATGACCAATAACACATTTCAATTTGTTTAATTGATCATAGGCGACTTGAACTGCTACCTCGTTAACTGGGGTTTCGAAAATACGAGCCATTGTGTTTTAAATTATTAGTTTCCCTTTTTCTAGTCTTCTTAACAAAATATTTGCCCTTTGATAACATGTTTTAGTTTCTAAAAGTGAGCTTCTAGAATAGAAACAACAATACCAGCTGCCCAAGAGAGAAAATGTAAATCAGAACTGTTAAGACGGAATAGGTTCCAGGGGAAACAGGGGTTTTACAATCGGATCCCGAACTATAGGCGAGAGGTCAGAGGGATATTGGAATGCTCGGGCACATTCCCTGGAAGACTTCCAGCTCCAGGGGCACCAATAAAGGGGCCCATCCTCTCTCATTCATTATCTTCATAGCTCTGGAGGAGATCTCATTCATTCGGGGGCCTCTTTCACTTTCCACGCACCTTTTCTTCATCATTAATCAACTCTCAATAGCTGTGCAATTAACCGCTAAAGGCGTACAAAGGAATTATTAATATCTCATTATATACCTGGCCTTTAATATAGGCTTTGGAAACCAACTTGTGAATCCTATCATGGAGCTGACGATACAATAGTCATTGCATTAATCTAAGAATTGGTTAAGCAGATCCAAAAGAATGTTATTTAAAACAAATATACTTCTCGGTCCACAAATATTTTAGATAAAACTAAAAAATTAACTAACATTTTTAATTTCAACAAAGCTGAAAAATACAGAAACACGTTGGTTTCCATGTCGCAACAAAAGCCGAGGTATAATTACAAAAGGTTACACGCTAAAACCATTCTCTGAATTAAAATGAAGGACCCACTTGTCCAATTTATTGATGTTTACTTACATTATGAAAACAGTTAAATAACATAATAACAAAACAATTAAGTGCTCGTACGAAATCGTATATATTATAAACAATTTATTACAGTAGGTGTAGGTCCTGAGTTTAATGAAATAGATACATTTAATGAGAGTTCACAATAAAATAGATGCTTGTCAAGAGCGTTCAATGAAATAGATACATTTCATGAGCGTTTAATAAAATAGATACATTTCATGAGTGTTTAATAAAATAGGTACAGCTCATGAGCATTTATTAAAATAGATTCATGCCATGTGCGTTCAATAAAATAGATACATGTCTTGAGCGTTCAATTAAATAGATTCATGGCATGAGCGTTTATTAAAATAGATACATGTCATGAGCACTTATAATAATATAGATACATATTATTAGCGTTTCATAAAATAGAAACATACAGGAAAAACATAACATTTTATCTGATATTATATTATTTAAAAATATACTTATGTGTAGAATGTGCAAATATTTAGACCATTATTTGTTACAAACGTACTTACCTCAGGACCAGCGAATACTGTATTTTAGTGTATTCCATACTTAAACTCTGGTTTGTATCTTGCTAACGATAGTTTATGAAATGTTGGACGTGATTCTCTACATTGGCATAACGTTATTATTTATAAACCGATTGACATCGAAACGAACACTAAATGTTACGTGAAGCTTACTACAATATATTTGTGAATCTTGAATCTAAATCGGACAAGCGGTTTCTGTGATTAGCTTGAACAAACGCACAGACGAAATTTCTAAAAATCATTGTTTTGGGTTGATAAAGGTCCCTAATAATATTTGTTGTCATATATATTCAATCTACATACAGAAATCCGTTGCAGTTTTATTAAATATAGATTAATGATTAATATTAATTGACTGCTTCTAATCCTTTCCAGTATCACCGGACTCTGTTCTGAACAAACTAACAGTTTTCTGCAAAATTCTGTAAATGTAAAACCATGTCTGTGAGGTCAAACGTTTTCCCTTATTATCTATCCCAACGTTGTACAAACTCTATTCTGTACAATTTAGTACATTCCTGTATCATGTCAATGTAACCTAACCCCAAACTGTACGAATTACCTCTATTGTGTGTGATGAAGTACATTTCTCTACAACTAGTATAATTTCTGTACAAAAAGTTGTTTTTCTGCTCGACCTTAAATATTTATTATTTCCGAATCAATTGATTGGATATTTGAAAAATAAATATCCCATTCAAATATTCACAACATTCGAGCCCATTCTATTGACTGCTGTAGAAATAGGCCCGGAGTGACAAACAGACAACATTTGTTGTTAGAACGTGGAGTCCATCGGCGAAGGAATGCTTGGACCACAAGGAATTCCCCCTCCATCGCCGGGCTCCTTCATGGAGGGTCGAGAACACGCTCCACTGAGCTTCGTATTATCACCCCGGGCAGCCTCGATATTTCCGGAATTTCGCTCAGACCATGGTAGAGAAAGATACAATCCTCGAGGAGAGGGTGAGAGAGGGAGAAAGAGGGAGAGGGTGTGAGAGAGAAATAGGCGGAGGGTGTGAGAGAGGATGAAGGAGGGAGAGAACCTTCACGTACAAAAAGAAAGGCCTACACCTAAGTCTAATCATCGAAAAATCTCTCCTGAACCAAATAAAAATATAAGCCAAGCAGTAGTAAGTTTTCTCGCTACAAAATCTAGTAGACTTTGTGATTTGTGATTTAAATAATTTCAACAATTTATTCTGCTCATTCCATAGCTCGTCCAGATTACTGACGATGCGCCTGGAGAGCAGTGAATTGGGGTTAATGTAGCCCCAACGTGCATCCAAGCGATTGGCGAGTGTGTTTTCGGAGTCTTCACCTCCCATAAAGTAAATTTGTAAAAATTGTAGTTCGTTTGGCATTGGCAGCAATGATCCCACTTTCTGATAAATTTGGCCTTTGATTTTAAATGTTAAATTAAATTCTTGACCATTTGCAGCATTATGTTTTACTATTTCCGTTGCTCCGAACAATGTCATTCGGAAACATGAATTTAATGTTGGAATTCGCGCGGGAAAAATCGTTATGCTTATATAATATTCTTGTAAGAACTCGTCGTTTTAGATTCCTTCACGTAAGAAAACGAGTGAGACCATTTTTAAGGCTTATGCTAATGATTTCGAGAAAATTGGAAAAATAGTTGTTGTATAAAGTTTTTGGTTTGGGTACTTAGAATCATGGGATTCAGATGAAATATTTTCTGCACGTTATAAATTCGCCCAAACTAAAATGTTTGAATTTTCGTAACGTTTAGAGTCAAGGAAGGATTAGAATAAAATATTTTATTAACGCGCATAAAAAGTTTTCGGAACTTCGCATATTTTACTTAATATGTCGAAAACGGTTGGGAAATCGGGGTAAGTGGAAAGTTACTAATCGAAAGCTTACTAAATTCTCTTTAAAAGAAGTTCTAAAGCAATTTTTGATTAGGCGATGCGTCGGAGAAAAAAGGTTTAAAATCATCAAACATTTTTGTTTTGTATGGGTTTCTGTCGTTTCACGATTTAATTTTTAATAGGTTTTTATCTGTAAAATTAGTATCATAGTAATTGAAGACAATAAAATGAGAAACGTGTTGGTAATAGTGTTTTCCTAGAGCAAAAAGGCCGGGGAGTCATATTACCATGTAAGGTAGGGGCTGGGTATTCTAGTTTATGGCCCCTAGATCTGTCACTGGGACCATAAAAGTATTTCAGGAAAGGTCTAAGTAAAATAATAACTCTTTCTATTTTAAGCTTCCCAAAATACGCTAGGGATAAGAACGAAACCGAGCTAAGATGATGAAGTTCCTGCCAGTCGGACTTTTTTTATGAGTCGTAATCGCACAACTCAGGAGTGGACATTGAGCTACCGTGATAACTGATGAGAAGAAATTGTATTTGCTCGAATCAGAATTTGCCACACAAGATTAACAGGCAAATATCTCTTGTCAGGACTTGACTTACCAACTTGTGTTACAATAAAGACCTCACCCTGAAACGCCTAGTTACAGAATGGTAAAGAAGACACACAGTAAATGACATGAACGAATTATTGAGGGATAATACATAACCTCAATACTCTCTTACTTACAGAACACTAAACTATGCAATCTCATTTGAAGATATCTGCTAAATAACCAGTGGCTTTTAGCTATATTACAGAAATTTCCGATTCTCTGTTTTATACGATTAAGTGAATCAAAATTACCCTGGGAGGTAGGAAATCCACTAAAACAGATTGGTCTAATATAATATCTGAATGAATTTGTAGTTTAGACAATATTTACTCACAGTTATACAACCAATAGTTGACGAGAAACTCTCCAGCTTAGAAACTCATATTGGATCTGAACTGACATGTGGCAATATTTGCTAATCTGTTTCAAATTGGTATCTTGGGATTCCCAATTTGCAATTTGCTGCTAGTGGGTTAGTTATGAATCATCAGTATAACAGAACTCAACATTTAATCACTACTATAAACTATTCGTTTTTAAGAAAATAATGTCGACGTGTTATGTGAATTGCAAAGAAATTAGAGAATTCAGTACAGCTCTAACCATGAAGTGAATAGGCGTCTAAACTGTGTATTAGGTTTAAAATCTGTTTTCAATTTTTATTTTGAAACTTTTACTGTTTATAAATAAACTACCTTCTTTATATTAATTATTAACTTTTTATGGGGGCGAGGTTAGCTCAGTGGTAGAGCACTGGACTAAGTGAAGCTGGAGGCCTGAGTTCAAATCCCGAGCAAGCACTAAAGATTTTTTCTTCTAGTGTCTTCGTTCATGGGTTGAATTCGGCCTCCCTGACCGTCCCTAGGCCAACCCAGCCTTTAATTAATTTAATAATGGGTACCTTGGGTGCTAATGACTCTAGAGAGTCGAAGCAGCCAAGGGGAAAATCATGCGGCCGGAGCATAGTACTGACCACACTTTCTCCCTAGTGTGCCGTATGGTCATGAATCAGATACCTCTATAGTATCTGCCCCTCAGGGCCCACGTGGCCTGTTACGGGTCTGATTTTTTTTTTTTTTTTAACTTTTTAGATGATTTACTAGAAAAAAGTTAAAATATAAAGCAAATTATTATAAATGAATGTTTAATCTTGAAAAATGTTGATTATAAAAGAGCGGCGGAGACGGCGCTAATGGCACAGATTTGTCGATGCGCCGAAAAAAAAAATGATAAAAGCATAACAATTAACCTAATTTCAATATCTTTCATAAAATATAGTCAATAATATATTCTACCAATTTCACGGGGGAGGACCGGTGGCCGTGAGTGTTAAGGCGTGAGCACTTTATACAACGTACCTGAGGTCGTGGGTTCGATTCCCATTAGGGTTGGTGGCTTTTCTTTGAAAAAAAGAAAAGGC